>BOPN01010150.1:7500-10000 GCA_017312705.2 Penaeus japonicus
CAAAGTACAACTGTTACTTATGAAAAGTGACTTTAGTTGGGTTCATGTAATAGTCTACTCTAGGATACATGAAAGTGCATCTTTTTGTTCTACAGTAAGAATTTTATCAGGTAAGACTGTTACCTTGTTCTTATCCACTTTTTGATAATATCAAGTCCTAGTTTTGAATGTTCGTTGACACGAATCGTGTCTATTCTAATTAAATAACTTTTATGATCATTACTGAAACAAGTAAATTCAATTAAACTTAATGTTACTGCTTTACTTAGTTTCTTTTCGTTGTTAGTTTCTTCTTTCTTTTGTCTAGTTTAATTCAGGTTCATTAACACAAAACTCCAATGTTGGGTTATGAACACGGAAATGAAGGAATTTAGAAATAACGATAAGTTTTTACAAGGATTTGGAAAGAGGACGTTTTTCCGCAGCTTTTTGGTTCTCAGTCCTTCTGGAGGGATTCAGATCCCTCCTCCCATATTTGCCGCCGATATATTCCGCTATAGTCTTGCAGCCGCGAAATTTTTCGCGGCTGCAACCAGACAGTATCAAATTTTGTATATATATATATATATATATATATATATATATATAAATACATATAAATGTATATATATACATACATATGTATATATATATATATATATATATATATATATATATATATATGCGAAACAGTTTCGATTGTTGCTCGAAAAAAATGAACACTCAAGTAACGAGACACTTCAGATGGTATCCATTTTTCTAAGAGTCGTCCAACCTTGAGCCTTCTTGATCTTTACATCTTTCTATGTGCTGTTAACCTAGGTATTTTAAGTCGACCCTTTTCAAGTCTTTTTCCATTTGCATTTAAATGACCTTCATTGATGTCATAGCACATATATTACGTTTTGCCTTCATTCATATGTGGTCCAACACCTTTTGCTACATTTACGACCACTATTAGGACATTCTGAGTGTCTTCTATGTTGCGGATAGAAACACAATGTCGTCTGCAAAATCAGTATCAGTCAGGCGGGTTGCGGGGTATTTGCGACTTCTCCTTTGAGTAATGGTAAGGCCATAGTGTTCTTTTCCTTTGACTGAATGCCGTTCGCATAACATAATCGATCAAAATTATGAAAAAGTATGGCGCAAGAGTACCTCCCTGAAGTACTTCAGCTTCTTTTCTAAAAAAGTTACTGTTGCCATCCTTCGTGACTACGCCCGCAGTTGTGTCGATATAAACTGACTCTATGGCTGTGACAATAAGAGTTGGAATGCCATGGACGGCTAAGATTTTTTTTCTCAGCTGATAGAGTCGAAAGCCTTTCGAAAGTCAATAAAATTTGATACTGCTGGAATGTTGTTAGTATTGGCATCTTCTATTATCCTTAATTAAGGCAAGCATTTGAGTTACAGTAAATCTTCAATCGCTGTGAAACTATTTTGATTGTTACGGATTTTTTTTTCCTGTGTAAGGTTTTATGCAATTTAGTAACATTTTATTGTAAATTTTGACTGCAAGTGGAACTAAGCTCATTCCTCTATAGTTCTGTCTGCTAGTGAGGTCTCCTTTTTTGGTATGGGAATTATTGCAGCTTGACGCCAGGTATTTGTAGAAAATGGTCAGAAAAGAGAGTGCCAGTCTTCCAGGCCTCTGTCAGTGGGAATGAGACGGAGAGGTTAGGCGTTGCGTCACGGAGTTACGTTATTTCGAACTCGTAAGAGCTTGTGACAGTGTGTGCTTCGCGGCGGTGGGTCCTGGCCCTCGCTCCCCTCACACACGCACACTTGCATTTACACGAGCTGTGCACACAAATATGGGTAAGGACAGGCACGTAAATGTTCAATACATGGAGGAACTTACCACATATTAGCATAGGCAAGAAAAGACGAAATGATAATGTTTCTTACCGATATATATGACTGTATGTATACATGTATAGATATATACATACATAGTTGTAATTATATGTCTACATATACATACATATATATATATATATATATATATATATATATATATATATATATATATATATATATATATATATATATATATATATATATATATATATATATATATATATATATATGTATATATGTATATATATATATATGTATATATATATATATATATATATATATATATATATATATATACACACACAGATTTATACATAAACATATAAATACATACACACTCACACACACACACGCATACGTGTGTGTTTGTGTGTGTACATATAGAAACACATATTGGTTTTATCTTATAAACTCGGACAAACGAAGAGACAGATAGAAAAATGCAAACAATTATTGCTTAGATTACCATCGTCATTACTACCGGGAGTAGTAACAACAAAAGTATTAGTAATATCACTACTGTTATTATCATCATCTCTGATCCTCTTATTGATATTAGAAATGTGATAACACAGATAATAAATAGTGAATATTTAACAAGCATGATACTGACCCCTTAGTGGCCGGTTCGACGAGTTTTCTGCCATAAAAAAACACA
>BOPN01010151.1:0-2500 GCA_017312705.2 Penaeus japonicus
CTCTCTCTCTCTCTCTCTCTCTCTCTCTCTCTCTCTCTCTCTCTCTCTCTCTCTCTCTCTCTCTCTCTCTCTCTCTCTCTCTCCTCTTCTTCTTCTTCTTCTCTTTTTGCCTCTCCCACTCCCTCTCTCTATTTCTAACACTCTAAGAGAGTTGTAACGCTTTCTAAAAATGATAGAAAAAATAATGATAATGGTTAATGTATCTTTATCATCATTATTCCTTTTTTTGATGATAATAATGGTAACTAATTATAATCTGCTATCATTATCATCATAGTTATTATCAATAATATGATTTTGTTATAATATGAAATTGTTATCATTATTATTATTACAATTATTATTAAAAGTATTATTATTATTATTATTATTATTATTATCATTAATATTAATATCATAATCATTATTATTATACAATTACTAATATTATTATAATCATTATTTTCATTATTGTTATCGTTATTACTATCGATAGTAGTAACAGTAGTATTAATATCATTGTCATTACTATTATTAATATTGCCATTGCTATTATCGGTGATAATAACCATCATTATTATCCTCATTAGTATAATAATGATAATAATAGTAATAATGTGATGATAATGATATTGATGATTGAAATAAATATTATCATAATAATGATAACGACGAAGATAATGATACTAATCATTAGTATCATAACATTATCCTAATTTTAGTGAAATTATCATTATTAGTGTTAGTATTAGTAATAGTGGCAATGATGATAATAACAATTAAAACAATAGTAATAATGAAGAAACAATAATGATTGTAAAATATGTAATAGTAACAATAATATCAATGATAATAATGATAATTTCTATCATAATATTGGTAATGATGATGATAATGTAATCATGATAATGATAACAACAACAACAACAACAATAATAATAATAATGATGATAATAATAATGATAATAATAATAATAATAATGATAATAATAATAATAATAATAATAATAATAATAATAATAATAATGATAATAATGATAACGGTGATAACAATACTGTAATTTTAATTATTATCATTATCACTATCATAGTCATTATCATCATCGATGCCATTACTACTATCATGATTATCGTTGCTGCCATCATTACCATTACCATCATTAACAAGATCCGTAACGAGTAACGCGCGCGGCTGGTGCTGGGAGGGCCTCCAATCGCATGGGTTCGAGTCCTGGCTGTGGTCCGAGGTGAGGAAGGACAGCCACTCGGGGTAACGGTGTCTTAATGCCTAATCCAAGAGGCCTCATGAAGAAGGTACTGTCCTAGCCCTTGAATAGGAAAGGAGGTCGAGAGGTAAAACCGGATTGTTATTATTATCGTTTTCATTATTTCTATTAATTGTATCATCATTATGATGGTTCTTCTTAATATATTTATTATTATCGTTATTGATTGCTTGGTTTTCATCATCTTTATAACTGTTATTTATTACTGTTATCCATGTGTCTTATTGTTGTATAATCATTATTATTATTATATTATTATTATTAATCATATCATTATCATTATTTTTTTTATTATTTTTATTATCAGTATCATCATTATTACCATTATTGTTCTTCTTGGTATCATTATCCTTATTATCAATATGTATTTCTTCATCTTTAAAACTATTTATCACTATCATTCATATCTCTTATTGTTGTGTAATCATTATCATCATTAACATTACCATCGTTCCCTTTTTGGTTCATAATGATTTGCTCAGTATGGCAAGAGTGATATATATCTATCCATCTATCTATCTATCTATCTATCTATCTATCTATCTATCTATATACATATATATATATATATATATATATATATATATATATATATATATATACATATACATACACATATATATATATATATATATATATATATATATATATATATATATATATATATATATATATATATACATATATATATATATATATATATATATATATATATATATATATATATATATAATGATAATAAAATAACGACGATAACAATAATAAAAACTCCACAGCAACAACAGAAATTATATGAAAGGGCTAAATCCCTTGAAATGCAAGGCTTAAAGTCAGAAGTTTTTTATTGCTAAACATTAGCATTTGCAACCGAGATACATCTATCTACGCTAACTTACTGACTTCATTTCTCGTGTATCTTGCGCTTGCATGTTTATCTATAAATCTGAATGTATATAATGGGTTCTTATTTTCTGCGAGTTTGCAAGAACGAGAAAGAAATTGATAGCCTTATATCTTTTTTCTTTTTTTCTGTGAGCAATAGAGAGAGAGAAAGAGAGAGAGAGAGAGAGAGGAGAGAGAGAGAGAGGAGAGAGAGAGAGAGAGAGAGAGAGAGAGGAGAGAAAAGAAGAGAGAGAAAAGAGTACTTACATATATATATATATATATATATATATATATATATATATATATATATATATATATATATATATATATATGTATATATATATATATAT
>BOPN01010151.1:22500-25526 GCA_017312705.2 Penaeus japonicus
TAAAACGGCGAATCAGGCTAGGTTGGAGTGCCTTCGGTATACATAGTAATATATTACGAGGTCATCTGCCACTATGTCTAAAGAGAAAGATTTTGGACTAATGTGTCCTCCCCGTCATGACATATGGATCAGAGACATGGACTACGACCAAGTCACTCAAGAAGAAATTAGTAAGCGCCAAAAGAGGAATGGAAAGGCTTATGCTAGGACTTAGCTTAAAAGACAAGAAAAAGGCCACATGGATCAGGCAGCAAACAAAAGTAGAAGATATACTCAAGAGCATCAAGAAGAAAAAGTGGCAGTGGGCTGGACATATATATCGGTGACAGGACAACAGATGGACAAAGAGAACAACAGAATGGGTAATACACGACACAAAGAGACCCAGGGCAAGAACAATGACTAGATGGCGGGATGAAATAGCGAATTTTGCAGGAGTAAACTGGAATCAGAGGACACAAGACCGGAATGACTGGAAAAGATTGAGAGAGGCCTACGTCCTGCAGTGGAATGATACAGGCTGATGATGATGATATATATAATATTGTTTTCATTATCATTATAAGTATCACAATTACTATCATTACTAGAATGATAGTATTAGTGATACTTATAATGATGATAAGTATAACGTATTTTTTGTAATATAAATGATTATGTTAATAATAGTAATAATGATAATAATGATAATAATGATAATAATAATAATGCTTATAACAATGATAATGATAATCACGATAATAATGAATATAATAATGATGGATACTATTATGATAATAATATCCATAACAATAATATTAATCATTATGACAATAATAGAAATGTTAAAGATAATGGCAATATAGCGTATATATTAATGTCAATAAAAATAATGATAATATTAATGAGAATGATAGCAATGGTAATAAAGATAAGGGTGAAAATGACGATATGGATAATGATGATAAAAGCAGTAATAGTAATGATAATAGAAATGATAATAACAAGGATGATGATGATGACATTGCTATCACTGTTGATAATAACAATAATGATTATGATATATTCAAGATTCAGCACCACGAGAAGAGGCCCATTCCGGCCAATGAATGAGAAGCAATGTGGTGTAGTATAAATGCTCGTGATTAGTTCGATACTAATTAATTCGATGAAGTTAAACGCCGATACCTAAGATGATTAATGCTGATCATACTCCGGATTTCCATAATTACAAGGATAAATTAGCAGGTAATTTGATAACGATGACGATGGCAAGGATAGCAGATTCTCCGCTTGGCATCGTGCTTCGGTCCTCTTGGATTTGGTTATTACCAAGAAGATGGATAGTGATGATGATGATGATGATGACGGTGATAGTGCTTCCGGTCGAGGAATCTCTTGTGCTGTGTAACATAAATGTGTAAATTGTAGAATTTTCCCCTATTTTGGAACTGTATTTCTGTATTATGTTAGTATCTGTTGAGTAAATTTCTTTAAGAAAGTAGGAACAAATGAATAAATAAGGTGAAAAGTTATTTATTGATAACTATGTGCAAGCAATGATGACGGTATGTATGTATAAAATGGTTTGAAAAAAAAAGAAAATAAAAGAATATATAACGGGTGCAATGGGCTGAGGGGATATCTGTTCCCCTCTCTCTCTCTCTCCCTCTCTCTCTCTCGCTCGCTCGCTCGCTCGTACGCTTGCACGCTCTCTCTCTCCCTCTCCCTTTCTTTCTCTTTCTGTTTCCTTCTTTACCTTTCATCCCAGCTCCTTCCTCTCCCTACCTTCTATTCCCTTCCCCTGCATCCTTCCTTCAGTCTCCCCAATATCTTCAAGAAGTAGCATCTATGGGCCTGTAGTGTCTCGGGTTAGGAGTGATAACAATAGCCAGACCGTTGTAGCTACCTCCACTCCATTAGGTTTAATCCGGATGCGGTATTTATGTGCTATTATTACTCTCTCTCTCTCTTTCTTTCTCACTTTCTCTTTCTTTCTCTCTCTCCCTCTCTTTCTTTCTCACTTTCTCTTTCTTTCTCTCTCTCTCTTTCTCTCTCTTTCTCTATATCTATCTCTCTCTCTCTCTCTCTCTCTCTCTCTCTCTCTCTCTCTCTCTCTCTCTCTCTCTCTCTCTCTCTCACTCTCTCTCTCTCTCTCTCTTTCTCTCTCTCTCACTCTCTCTCTCTCTCACTCTCTCTCTCTTTCTCTCTCTCTCTCTTTCTCTCTCTCTCTCTCACTCTCTCTCTCTCTCTCTCTCTCTCTCTCTCTCTCTCTCTCTCTCTCTCTCTCTCTCTCTCTCTCTCTCTCTCTCTCTCTCTCTCTCTCTCTCTCTCTCTCTCTCTCTCTCTCTCTCTCTCTCTCTCTCTCTCTCTCTTCCGCTCTCTCTCTCTCTCTTCCGCTCTCTCTCTCTCTCTCTTTCTCTCTCTCTCTCTCTCTCTTATAAGTAACACACACAAAAAAAACAGAGATGAATCGATAGGTAGCAACAGTTGTGGGTGAGCCTTACCTTTTTATTTGTATAACCATCCATTCGTGAGAGATATACTTCTTTGTGGACACTCACATACTCACGGTTTCTCTTTCACACACACATATACATGCGCTCGTACGGCTTGCAAGTTTCAATGATTATGAACAATCTATAGATTAATATATACATGATTATATATTTCTAAAAACACATAAATAAACGAGCACAAAGAAAGACAAGCGACCCATATATCAACCATGAAAAAAACAAAAACAAAATGAAAATGAAATAAAAAATGTAATTTAGTGTTCCTGTCCCCCCTAATCTCCGCACATCGTGGCCGGTTGCCAGTAAAAACCCTAAGAAGAGCCATCTAAACCCGGATTAATGGGACGTTGAAGTGTCCTATTAATAGGTTATCCGGACATCCTTCACTCTAACGTAATATAGCCTGACGGGCTGGAAAATATATGGATTTGTGAAAGAGTGTAAATAAATTATTGATGATAAGACGATGGAAGTTGCGTTAATTAGCAGAAATATAAGTTAAGAGATGCCTTTCCGGAATTTTTTTTT
>BOPN01010153.1:0-2500 GCA_017312705.2 Penaeus japonicus
GTGTGTGTGTGTGTGTGTGTGTGTGTGTGTGTGTGTGTGTGTGTGTGTGTGTGTGTGTGTGTGTGTGTGTGTGTGTGTGTGTGTGAGAGAGTGTGTGTGTGAGAGAGAGAGAGAGAGAGAGAGAGAGAGAGAGAGAGAGAGAGAGAGAGAGAGAGAGAGAGAGAGAGAGAGAGAGAGAGACTTAGAGACTTAGAGACTGTGTGTATGTGTATGTGTGTGTGTATGTCGGCTCATGTCGGCTCATACTTAAAGAATTTGCATAATACATCGTTCTTAAATCAAGGTTTTATGTATAATAATAGAAGAATTCATTTACCTTGTGCCGCCCCGAAAGCAAGGTTTCTATTAGTGTGCCGCCCTGAAAGCAAAGATTTTTTTTTATAGTTTTGGAGAAATGCATTTGCCTTGTACCGCCCTGAAAGCAAGGTGACATTGCAAGTGCCGCGTGCATGATGGCTCGCGGACTACCATTTAGAGTCTTAATGTGTCCACATGTTTTAGGCGCGGCAAGACGAGTCGTGGTGTCCATGCTAAAGTGATACATAAAGTCCTTGCGAGTCTGGTGATACATTTTTCTTGTCCGTATATAGTCCTTCTGGTTTATGTTTTTTTTTCGTTTTAATAATTGGATTTGTTTTTTTTGTGTCAGTTAGCACCTGTTAGATATAGGTTTTAGTGTGTGTGTTTTGTGTGGGTGTGGGTGGGTTTGCGTGGTCGTGTTGTGTTTCTTGTCATTTTGATACTTCGTCTTTATTGTGTTTGATGCGTGTTTGAATTGTTGCTTTCGGTATATGTATGATATTCTCTCGGTGTGTGTTTGCGCACAGTAGCACACACAAGTCAAACTTGCTTGTGATCGCATTTCATCTCTTTGATTGAGAGCTTTAATCAATCGTTGATTAAATTCGAATCGAACAGCCTTTGAGAACTGCTTTCTCTCTCTCTCTCTCTCTCTCTCTCTCTCTCTCTCTCTCTCTCTCTCTCTCTCTCTCTCTCCCTTCACCTCCTCTTCCTCTCCCTCCACCTCTCCTCCTCCTCCTCTTCCTCTTCCTCTTCCTCTCCCTCCACCTCTCTTCCTCCTCCTCCTCCTCCTCCTCCTCCTCCTCCTCCTCCTAAGGTAAGCGCAAGAAATCCCCATCTGGAGAAGAGAGAGAGAAAAAAAAGTGAATGAGACGCCTCTTTTCGAACCTGAGTTGCAAGATGTGATGGGAGATGAAACCGAAGATGCTGCATCACACTGCCGCTCTGATGCCCGAAACGCGGCTGCGGTAGCTGCGGTAGCTCCTTGCGGTTCTGCGGTAGAAGATACAAATTAGAGAGCACACGCCCTCTGCCACAGTATCCTCTGTGTGTTTCAAGTGGGCGGGGGCGTGTGGGAGTGAGTGCGGCTGGGTTTCTTCTCTCTCTTTCTCTTTATCTCTCTCTATTCCTCTTAATTTCTCTCTCTCTCTCTCTCTCTCTCTCTCTCTCTCTCTCTCTCTCTCTCTCTCTCTCTCTCTCTCTCTCTCTCTCTCTCTCTCTCTCTCACTCTCTCTTTCTCCCTCTCCCTTTCCCTCTTTCTCTCTCCCTCTCCCTCTTTCTCTCTCTCTCCCTCTCCCTTTTCCTTTTCCTTTCCCCCTTTCCTTCACTTTTTTTTATTTTATTTACCCATCTATCCATCCATACACTCACTCACTCACTCACTCACTCACTCACTCACTCACTCACTCACTCACTCACTCTTACCCTTCCAGAAAAGAATGAAAATAGATATTAAAAAGAAGACCGGTCGACGAAATTTAAAAAAACATCCAAAGGACAAGCTTATTTACAGGCAAGGACGGACAAACACAGCACAGAAGGCGGCAGACAAGGTGGATTCATATTGCGAACCCGCGGCAATTATCAATTAGCGAGCGGTGATTATAGCAAACGCGGTATGGAGCTCTGTGGAGGGTGGGGTGGGGGTTGGGATGGGGGTGGGGGTCAGGGTGAGGGTGGGGGTGGGGGTGGGGGCACTTGTAAGGGAAGGGGGGAGGTAGGACCGGGCAGGTGGTTGTTGAAAGGCCTCTCGGGTTGGAGAATCGGCGGACAGGCGTTGGCCGTTGTCTCCTTTTGTCATCGTCTTCGTCGTCGTTGTCGTTGTCATCGTGGCGTCGCGGGTGACAGGGCGCTTGCTCCGGCGTGGACAAGACGATCGTCAGCCGCCGTGAAATAGCCCCCCTGCTGACACTTCCGGCGTGACTAATCCTCGGCCTCACGCAAGCACGCGCGCGGTCGAGTGCACGCAGGCACACGCGCGAGACGGGCGTGTGTCTGCTGGCGGTACGTGGATGTCCCTTGTCACCTGCCGCCATTGTCTTTAATGGCTGTGTTAGGTGATACCCGGCCTAATTGTAGGTGTGAAGCGCAAGCAGGTCACGCGTCGGTGCTTCCTCGACGCATGATGTTTTATGGTTCCGACGCCTCCCTCGCGACGACGGCGGTGGAGCTCTATGGAATATTATTAATTCGCTCCTAT
>BOPN01010153.1:12500-25514 GCA_017312705.2 Penaeus japonicus
CTATTCATCTCCTTAGCGTATGAGAGGATTGTTATGGCAGAAAAAAATCCCGTTCTGGCTCATGACTCTCATTGTTGTGTTGCACAGAGCCAGGAAGCATAATCTGACCATGTGTGGATGACGGTTGTGTTAGTCTTCTTGTTCTCTCACTCTTTCACTCTCTTACTTACTCACTCAATTTTTCATTCATCCACTCACTCTGTCACCCCCTCACTCTTTCACTTTTTCACTCTTTCACTCACTAACTCTTTCACTCTTTTCACTCTTTCACTCGCAAACTCTTTCACTCTTTCCACTCTTTCACTCACTCACGTACTCACTCATTCACTCACATTCACTCACTCACATTCACTCACTCACATTCACTCACTCACTCACTCATTCACACACATGCTCTCTCTCTATGTGAATTACATATCTTCTACAAAATCGAAAATTCATGTCGTTATTATTATATCGTATCATTTTGTATTTATTTTTTGTCATGTCACGATTTAAACATCTTGAGTACCACACGCAAGCATTTATCTTTGTAGTCGTGATTTGGGCAACGTTCCCCGTTTGTTTTTTACTATTATTTTGTGATATTATTGATTGATAATTCATACGCTCTCTCTCTCTCTCTCTCTCTCTCTCTCTCTCTCTCTCTCTCTCTCTCTCTCTCTCTCTCTCTCTCTCTCTCTCTCTCTCTCTCTCTCTCTCTCTCTCTCTCTCTCTCCCTCTCTCGCTCTCTCTCCCTCTCTCGCTCTCCTTCTCCCTCTCCCTCTCCCTCTCCCTTTCCCTTTCCCTTTCCCTTTCCCCCTCCCTCTCTATCCTAATTCCTTTTCTTTCATCTGTCTCTCACCTCTTTGATCTGTCGCCGTCCACGGAGACTGAAGGATCTTCCGGGGCAGGCACCCTAGTCGCAGCTAATCCCCTCACAGGGACGCTCGGGCTGCCCCCCCCCATCCCTCTCGTCCCGTGCTTCACAGGGGGGTTAGAGGGTGGGGGGGGCGGCGTCATGTGGTTGAAAGGGAATGTGGAGTAAAGATAGAACATATGAGGTGGAAAAGTAACTGGAAAAAGCAGGGGCTTATTCGGATTCGGGAACTTTCGGTAAACAAAAGGACGCTGAATGATACTCATGGTAAAAGTAAGAACGAGGAAAGGCAGCTGCTGATAATGATGATTATGGTGATGAGGAGGAGGAAGATGTTAATGGTATTGGCAAGAGGAGTGAAAATGAGGATAATAGTGATGATGATGATAACAACATTAATAATGATGATGACGTTAATGATAACAGCATTAGAAATAGAATAATGATGACGGCATTAGCAAGAGAATCGCTAATGAATTAAACTGACTGTTCACAAACACGATGCATGTCCAAGGTCCGCTGCGGCGTGTGGGCGGGCCGAGTGGACATGGGCGTCTGTTTGTCCGCCCGCTTTACGTTTATTATTAGTTGTGTCTTGTGATCTTGGTTGTAACGGCACCTTTGCGAAACAAACTCTGTATGTTATTGACGTTGTTGCTATGATAATAATAACAATAGCAATAGTAACAATGTTGATGGTAACTCTTTTATCATTATAATTATTATTATCATGCATTATTATTGTATTGTTCTGCTTCGTCATCTTCTCCTCTTCCTCCTTTTCTTCATTATTATCATTACTATGATTATTATTATCATAATAAGTATTTGTATTAGTAGTATTAGTAGTGCTCGTACTAGTACAATTACCACTTTTCCTATTCTACCTGTGAATGTCTACTGTGCGCCTCGTTAGAAGAGAGCCCTGTCTGACCGCCGCCCTTTCCTTCCGTTGCAGAGCCCGACCGGAGCGGCGTGAGAGCCGGCGACGCCCCGAGTAATGGTGGAGGCGGGTTCCGGCGGCGACGGGCCACCAGCCTGCTCCTGCTGGCTGCTGATCCGTCCCCCGCCACACTCGCCCAATGCCTGCGCCCGCGCCCGCCTCGCCCCGACCCAACGACCACAGACGACCTCCCGGGCAACAGCAGCGCCAATCCTCGTCCACGGGCGCCGCCCCAGCAGCCGTCTGTGATGACCATGGCAAGCTCGGGCAGCGGTGCCGGGGACGCTGGCGGGGGCAGGAAGGGAGGCCCCCCGCGCCCCCAGCCCCCGAGGAGGAGCCCCCTCCAACCCCCCGCCGCCGCCACCGCTGCCGCCGCCACCACTGCTGCTGCCGCCGCTGCCGCCGCCGCTGCCGCTACGACCGCCCCGGCGCCCGCCGTCTCGTGCGCGAGCAACGTGTCGGGTCTGCCACGTGCCAACGAAAACTACGAGGAAATCAGCATCATCGGCACGGTAGGTGGCTGACCGCTCGCCGGAACAGCCGGCCCTTAGTTAGGGAAGAGGCAGGGCAGTTATGAAAAAATTGATTAGTTCAGACCTCAAAGTATAATCACTGTTCTCGCAAACACATTTTGCAGGAAAGGGGTCACCGACGTAGATATTTCAACGGCCCGCTTAGAGCGTGGCAGTTGATTCAACTATAGCCCACAAGTGGTACAAAAGATATACCAAACTTGTGTCCTCTTCATATTGCAAATTAATGCGAAACGATTATCGCACCTGTCATCTTGCACGCGTGCATTCACCGAACAGGCCGACACCCGCAGTATTCTAACAAGGCAGTGTGTCTCTCCCGCAGGTGCATACGGCACGGTGTATTGCGCGCGGGACCTGAACAATCCTGACCGCGTCGTCGCCCTCAAGAAGATCCGAATCACGCTCAACGAAGACGGTGTCCCTGGCAACGCCGTCAGGGAGATCGCGCTCCTCAAGCAGCTCGAGCGCTTCGAGCATCCGAATATTGTCAGGTAAGTTGCGCAGTTCGTGCTTTGGTTGTTTTGTTGTCTTTAGTATTATTGATATTATGTTGGGTTTGGCTTTTTTTTTTACAATTATGTCGGGGTTTTCATTTTGTTTGTGTTGTTTGGTTGCCTTGTTTAGGGAGACTTGGGCTCCGTGGTGGAACATAAGGCTTTGGCAAACCCATGACCCGTTATGTCGATGGTGGATTAATCTTGAGGGAGAGATCCAAAAAAAAAAAAATGTTTTAATCAGTTTCACTTTGTAACGTAAAGGAAAAAAAAGGTATTGGCTACTGTATAACTGTATTGTTTTTACGAGGGAATTAAGGGTGTCAGTTTTTTTTCTCTCTTCTCATTTTAAAGATAATCCTGCAAGATTTCTATACTGAAATAGTTCCCATGTACGTATTCGGTCATTGGAAGCGAACTTGCTGTACGGAACTGCCCGATCACCTACTCATAAAGAAGCTTACGTGTCGCGAGTATTTTTATAGTCGAGAGCCGTATCATCAAACGAAGAAAAAATAAAATGCCCCGAGCGAAAAAGGGCGTCTGGATGAAGGGTCATTTTTCGCCAATTTGGAGCGGGACGGCGCTGCTCATTGTCTCGGGAAGCGTCGGCCACCAGCCAGCGCTCGACCTTTGTGGCGGAGGACGTGCCGCCTTCGTCGCCTCCGTCAGGTGACCACCCGGCCCTAGGAGCAAGGTCGGCTGGATGAAAGACAGGGGGAAGAATAGGCTATGTAAGGGGGAGGGATGCGAAACACGCCGGCGGAGGCTGGAATGACAGGCCTTTATTGAGCCGAAGAATGTCATATCGTGAGCGGCGAGACTGCACGGCACAATAGACGGATGGAGGAACAAGTGGCAGGTCGAGAGGATGGAGAAAGTACACCCACCCACCCCCCCCCCCCCCCCCCCCCCCCCCCCCCCCCCCCCCCACATATCCCCGCGCCCCCCCCCCCCCCCTCGCCTCCCCGCTCTCCCAGGTACGAGGCAGTGGACAGTGACGGACCCTGATCTGCACGCCCGCCATCTGCCATGCGGGCGTGTTAGTACGGGATGCTGTACCTGCCATTTTGTTGTGTTCCCGAGAGAGAGAGAGAGAGAGAGAAAGAGACAGAGACAGACACAGACAGACAGACAGACAGACAGACAGACAGACAGACAGACAGTCCGAGAGAGACAGACAAACAGACAGACAGACAGAAGGGAGATTGATGCTTCTTGGTTCCAGATTAGTGTAGTCTCTCAAGATCAGTGATGCTGTTTGATAGCCTATGTTTGCTTATCGTATGTGAAACGAGGAATTTAGAAGGCAGTAAGATTTTTTTTGAGGGGGGGGGGGTAACATGCTAATGGAGTGTTAATGGTCCGGAGGTTCCATACGGACCTGAGTACAGTAATGGGGATCGTGTAAGAATGTTTCGTGGGGAGGGAAGAGGAGGCGGAGGAAGTGGAGGGCAGAGGAGGGAGGAGAAAGAGGAGGGAGGGATGCAGGGAGGAGAGAGATGGAGGGAGGGAGGTGGCGGGAAGGAGGGAGGGAGGGAAGGGAGGTGGTGGCGGGAAGGATGGAGGAGGAGGGAGAAAGTGGAGGAGGTGTTTTTGCGAAATCCGCTTTAACTAGTGTTTACCGGGTTGTCGGACTTGGAGGGTCGATAGCGGGTCACGGCGCCCACTCCTGGTTGGTGGCAGCCGCGCTGTGCACATGTGGTGGGCGTCGGGAGGGTGGTTGCCGGGCGCGGGGGCGAGTTTTTCCCGTCGCGCCTCTACATGGCCGGGACGAGGGCGTGGAAGTGCCAGCGTCCATGTTTATTGTTTAAAAGGGGGTTGCGGTAAGAGGGGGGGGAGAGTTTTTGTTTGTGTGCGAACAGGGTGTTAGGCGAAGGATGGCTGGAAGGCAGATCGGCGAGGACGCGACGTTTGACGAGGATGGTCTAACGAACGGAGGAGCGCCGTCTGTGCGAATGTGGAAAAGACGGAGGAGGAGAATCGTGTCTGTGGGAATGCGCGCGATGGTGATGTGGCTGCGGAGCGCTTGCGACGGAGATGGAGAGGTTGGAAGACAGATGGTATGCTAGCGCTGCATGACATGCGGACAGACCGGAAAAAAGTAAACAGAGTGAGAAGAGGTAGCCGGCACTGATCATCCCCGGCGGTGTGTGCGCATCCGCCTGAGGGTGACCCTATCAGGCTGCCACACGGCGGTCCTGCCAGGCAAGGCTGGCGAGGCCTCCATGCCTGCAGGGGGAGCGAGACCCTGGGAGGGGATGGACGCGGGGGGGGGGGGGGAGACTGGTTTGATGCTCCTGGGAATGTTAGTTTCATCTCGGACTCTGGGGACCCCCAGATACCTTTGCGATGTTTCTTGATAGCCCCAAGATGCCTTGCTAGCTCCCCTGGCGCCACGTGTGCGTGCGTGGTTCCCACAGCAGTGCACTTGTTTTGTGGGGCGCCGATTAAAAGAGATTTATGATCGTGCACCAGTAGTTAATAAGATGATTGTAGCTTCATGACTGCAGGTGCATTCCGCGCACACGGGCACATCGTCATGCAATCCTTGAAGTAGGCACCATCATGTATAGAGGTGAGGCAGTATAGCATATTCATGTCCGCACATGAATAAGCTATTCTGTTTGAATAAGTATAACGTCTTCGAGCGCCTGATCATACAAAGCCTCGCGGTGTGTGACCATGTCAGCGGCGACCTCCTCTGTGTGTGGGAATCGAGTGTGGGTTTATGTTTGCCCCGGTCATGTTGGGTCGTGATGCGGAGTCATGTTGACACGGTCGTGGACGGAGACTGCAGGAATGCGACAAGGCGAGGGAAGAATCCAGACCTCTCGGAGCGTTTCCATTTCTGGGAGAGTGTTCTTCGTGACCCTTTATTTTCGGGAGGATTATGTATAGATTTTATTTTATTTTTTATAGATCATTTTTTTGTGGAATTTTCCTTTCCATTTGTTATTATCCTCGGAGTGGTGCGGTGGAAGAGGCTTCGTAGCGGGCTGAGGGATATAAGGAGAGGCGAGGATACACGGAGGTTGTAGCGCGATGGGATGGATAATAGATAGCATAATGTGAGGGTAGGATAGGTCCCGATAGAGCCAAGAGAAAAAACGGTTTATGGTCGGGGTGGAGGATTGAGGGAGAGATCGGGCTGGGTAGGGTAGGATTGGAGTAGGATGGAGTGGAGCCGGAGTGCAGCCCTCGCGTGTTCCCTATCATGCTCATCGCTACCGCTGCCGCCGCACAGCATGACAACCTATACATCAGGATCGCTCTTTCTCTCTCTCTCTCTCTCTCTCTCTCTCTCTCTCTCTCTCTCTCTCTCCTCTCTCTCCCTCTCTCCATCTTCGTTTGTTCCGTTTTTTGCTCGCTCATTCTCTCCTCCTCTTCCCTCCTCCCTCTTCCCTCCTCCCTCTTCCCTCTTCCCTCTTCCCTCTTCCCTCCTCTCTCCTCTCTCCTCTTTCCTCCTCTCTCCTCTTCCTCCTCCTCTCTCCTCTCTCTCCCTCTGTCTCCCGCTCTCCCGCGCCCTACGTCACGCCGGGCAACCTCGCCGAATTGAAGCACTTCATAAAACGCGTATCATTTGGTCAATTAATCTCCCGATCAGCTGAGCCTATGACGGTGCAACGAGAGAGGGGAAGGAAGGGGAGAGACGAGGAAAGAAAGATATATATATTTTTTTTACTTATTTTTTTGCATGAGTTGATATTATTATTATTGGATACAAGATATTTAACATCCTCCTCCTCCCTCCTTCTCTCTCATTCTCTCTATCTATCTATTTATCTCTCCCTCCCTCCCTCCCTACCTCCCTTTCTCTCTCTCTCTCTCTCTCTCTCTCTCTCTCTCTCTCTCTCTCTCTCTCTCTCTCTCTCTCTCTCTCTCTCTCTCTCCCTCTCTCTCTCTCTCTCTCTCTCTCTCTCTCTCTCTCTCTCTCTCTCTCTCTCTCTCTCTCTCTCTCTCTCTCTCTCTCTCTCTCTCTCCTCCCTCCCCCCCCCCCCTCCCTCCCCCCCTCCCCCCCCCCCTCCCCCCCTCTCTCTCTCTCTCTCTCTCTCTCTCTCTCTCTCTCTCTCTCTCTCTCTCTCTCTCTCTCTCTCTCTCTCTCTCTCTCTCTCTCTCTCTCTCTCTCTCTCTCTCTCTCTCTCCCTCCCCACCTCTCTCCACCCCCCTCCCTCTTTCTCTGACGACCGAGCGAGCGAGCGAGTGTATCTGACGCCCCATCTCGGCGCTCTCAACACTTACCTGTTTCTCATCGATATAAATCCTCACATAAATCACCGGCATCTTGGCCTCACCCGCTTTCAATCCCCCGCTGGAGATGTCGGGACGTCATCAAGGGAGAGGACATTTGTATCTGCCTTGTTTTTTTGTTATTAATGTATACATATATAGATGTACATATAGTGATAGATAGACATAGATAGAGATATTATGAGTGTGTGTGTGTTTGTATTTATGTATGAATCTGTTCAAGTATGGGGCAGTTGCAAGGTTGCAAACCGTATTTTATTTTTTGGAACTGTCACTTTTCGTTCGTGTCCGTAGGCTGGTCTCGCAACACACGTAACACACTCTTTTCAGAGGGTTGAATTAGTGATGCTATGATCACCTGTTTCTACGTGCCCAGCAGAGGTATATATTTTTATCGTCACTGCAATATAAATGCAGTGTATTGAATTACGTTAATGGCTGTGATATGCGTCACGTAGGTAATAACACAGGCAGCGGGCAATGTATCCATCCTTGTGAAGGTCGGCGAGACATGAACAGGTTATCTGGGAAAGAGACAGCTTTGTGGTTCATGATTTGACTAAGGACTAAGCGTTATTGGATTGAGATCTTTGGCGGTGTAGGATCTTCTGTATTCGTAGGATTGAAAGATGATATTTGCTTGCTTCCCCCCTCCCCCTAAAAAAAAGAGAAATACATTTAAAATTCCAAATGTAAGGACATAAGGAGAGGCTGAGACACCGCCTTTGTGGCGAGGCGGTGTCTAAAGTCTTTTAAATTTCCCAAAGATCTAATTTCCGTCAGTTATAAAACTCAAGAATTGTTCTTTCATCTTGTCCATGTTGGCTATACTGGCTGTCCCGGGGTTTGCCATGGACAAAGGATAAAGGATTATAATCATCATCATCATCATCATCATCATCATCATCATCATCATCATCATCATCATCATCCTCTTCTTATTTCTAATTCTTATTAGTGGTGAATAGGCAATTCCCGGTTGTCGTCGTCCATGGCGGTCGTCTGCATAGGACGCGGTGGCCGGAGGGGGACGGCGCAGCGTGTCATGCGTGGCCCTGAATGCCGCCCCGGGATCCCCCTTGTACGGCGGGCACAGGATTTCCATCCGGGGCGACGTAGGCCTAAGCGGAGCGGCAGTGGAAGAGAGAGAGAGAGAGAGAGAGAGAGAGAGAGAGAGAGAGAGAGAGAGAGAGAGAGAGAGAGAGAGGTTTCCCCGTAATGAGAAGGCGAAGGGAGTCCCGTCGTCCCCGCCATAAGCTCGGTATCTCGCCGGTATCGCCGCTGTTAACGTTCGGTGGCGACTACCCGCGCGTCAGATGCCGGTCGTAAAAGCCTCCGGTGCGGTGAGGAACGGCCCTTGGGAGAAGCCGCCTCGCCCTCGCGCGCGCTTCTCGCAAGGGCACCGGGCTTCGGGGGCATCACATGGCTTTGGTTTATGAAGCGGGGGGAAAGGGGCACTGTGGGGCCTCAGATAGAGATCTTTTCGTTTTATCGACTTTTTACATGTCCAAGAAAAAGAAAATCGACAAAAATCGACATTTCTTCTTTTCTGGTCCAACGATTCTTCTTGCATTAATAACACAAACAACCACATCAACAATGCCAACAATTAAATCGATGCAAACTATTAAAGAAATAGACAAACCAAAATAAAGTTTCGCTTCAGTGGCATAGTCAGATTAAAGTTAGAGAGATTTGAATATGGCCCAAAGGAGCGATCTCGAGGGCCTTCAGGCAGGCGATCTGACCTCGAGGGCCGACGGTCATGACGAGAAATGAAGTCGTCGCCGAGAGATGCTATCGTTGCGCGTTAAACCTTTTCTTCGTCCCTTTCATTACACGACAGCAAGCGTGGCCAATGTTACCTTCTATTTCTCCCTTTTCTTTTTTGTCTTCTTTATTTTGTTTTTCTTCTTTTTCATCTACTTTATTTTTCTGTTCTCTTCTCCTCCTCCTTCTTCTTCTTCTTCTTCTTCTTCTTCTTCTTCTTCTTCTTCTCCTCCTCCTCCTCCTCCTCCTCCTCCTCCTCCTCCTCCTCCTCCTCCTCCTCCTCCTCCTCCTCCTCCTCCTCCTCTCCCCCCCCCCTCTTCAATGCCCTGCTTGCCTTTACTGCTTGGCTGGTGAAGCGATAAGTTATTTTTATATTCTTTTTTGGGAGTTGATTTGGATACTCATTGACGGGGGTAGCGAAGTGGGGGTTGATGGGGGTAGGGGGTTATAAGCCTACCTTTACGTACGCGAAGGTTGGATTAAGCGCGCGATTCTAGGCGTTTGTTACGCTTTCGGATTCGTTCACGCGGTGTGCTTCTCTTTTGTTCCGATTTTTTTTTTGTCTTTGTTTTGATTTCTCTCTCTCTTCTCCCTCCCTTCCTTCCTTCCTCCCTCCCTCTCTCTTTTTCTATTCATTCTTTCGTTCTCATTTTTTTTTCTGAGGAGGGAACCCCCCCCTCTCCTCTCCCACCTCATCTCATTCCCCTCCTCCCCTTCCCCCACCCTCCTCCTCAAGGCAAGATCCTCCCATCGCTCGCTTATCTCCGCGAGTAAGAAGAGCGAAGAGCGCAAAATCGCTATCAATGAGATCAACGCGAGGAGCGACCAGCGGAAAATCGCTAGCTGGGATATCTGTAGCGGGGTGACGTTAGCAGAGGAGGGGGAGGGAAGAGGAGGGAGGAGGGGGAGGGGGGAGGGAGGGGGGGAGGGAAAGAGGAGCATGGAGAGAGCAGGGAGGTGAGAAGTAGGAGCAGCGAAGTGGGAGAAGGTGGAAGATAGAAGGAAACGTGAAAAAATAGAATAAAGATACAATAAATAGAGTATTAAACAAAGAAAAAACAGAAACAAATGTAGATGAGAAAGAAGCGGAAGCTGTTTCGTAGGCCTACGACAGCCTGTTATTATCGATAGGTACCGTCTGGCGTTTGATTATATATTTTGTATAATTAGATTTTTTTTATTGTATGGTATTGTGGTACTGTTGAGAGTTTGCATATAGTTGTTATGCTTTATTCATTTTTTTCATTATTATTGTTTTAATTATTTTTTTTATGTTAGTTTATATATATAATACTTTAAAATATATAATTTATACGATGAAAAGTACTTCATTGTGCGTACTTTTAAAGATTGGTTTAGCTCTATTTTGTAATTTTATTATTTTTTTTTTCTCGAAGGTTTTGTTGTTTTGGGCGACAGGAGTCTAAGGAATTGTTGAAAGCACGACCTCCTTCTGTCTCATTCGGTGGTATTTCGATGTATGTGAGCTGTTAAGTAAACTTTTCTGCCTAGAAATGCACACACACGAGAGCCAACATTTTGGGTCGCCGGCAGGGAATTATACTGGATTTTGCGTGTGTAGGGGGGGAAGAGAGGGAGGGAGGTAAGGATGGGGTGAGGGGGGTGAAAGAGGGAGATGGAGAGATAGAGAGAGAAAGAAGTAAACAAAGTGATATAGACACAGGCAGAGAAGAAAAGCCGAAATCTTCCTCCTTCTCCTCCACCCCTCCCTATCACCCTCCCCTCCTCCTCCTCCTCCTCTCACACGTCCCCGCAAAGCAAGGGGCAAAAAGCCTCCCCAAACACATTCCTCTTTGTTTTTCACCATTTTGTTAATGAGTAAATGACATCGCCGGCTCCTAATGAGGCTCCCCCAGCCTCCGTCGCCATGGCCGCCCCAGCTGCTTGTCTTATCGCGTGCCATCTAAGCCTAGCGGGGCTCTTAGGCTATACATAAATAATTCTCGTAGGCGTAGTCGCGGCCACTTGCAGCGCTGGGGCTAGGCTGGAGCTTCTCTGGGGCTACTCAGTGGGCTCCCCTTAGGGCTACGCTGGGGCTACGAGTGGTCGTGGTGTTTTGGCTCATCTCGGTTTGTTTTCTCGTTGTAACGTTGTTTTTCGTTGCTTGTAATTGCATGCTTGTTTGTTTTGTTACTTAGAGTAAAGTTGCTTTTGGTTCTTGAATGCGAGAGAGATGGAAGGTGGGTTTTCAGAAACAAAGGCAAAACCAAACAAAAAGAAAAGGTCTCAAGCGAAATGTAAAGTATAAAACGTGAACGTGGATGCTGTAAATGTATGTATATTTCAACCAATGGCGAAAATCTACCGAAGATGAAAATGTATTTTTCCAGCTGTAAGAGAGAAAACAAAGCCGAACGGACAAACATCGTGTTATTTACTCGCCAAATAGCAAATGTAGCTCCGTACATCGCCTCCTCTCCCTCCACTCCCCTCTCTCCCTCCCCCCTCTATCTGTCCCATTCTTTGCCACTCCCCCTCCCTTCCCCCTTCCCCCTTCCCCCTTCCCCTCATCCTTTTCTTCTCCTCTTCCCGGTCTCTCCTTTCTTTTCTCTTCCTTTCCCCTCGACGCTTTGCCTGTCAGAGGACTCGGCTAAAGGGAGTGAGGGAGTCCCGATTCCTAGCAAACAAGAGTCCTTCGAGAGGGAGGCCCGAATCCTACGAAAAAAGAGTCCTACAACAGGAAAGAATCCTACAAGGGGGCGTCCCGAAGCCTACGAAAGGAGAGTCCTTAAAGAGTGCGAAACTTAGAAGAGGAAAGTGTCAAGTCCAACGTGAAGGTGAATCCCCCAAGAGGACGTCTCGGATTCTACGAAAAGAGAGTCCTGCAAGAGTCATGGGATAGAGAGGATCGGGGGGATGGGGGGGGGAGTCCTACAAGAGCGAGTCCCGAGTCCAGGCGCGGTTGTCGGAATGCAGACGCGGGAGAAGCTCGAGGGAAGAGGGAATCGATCGCCCGAAGCCCGTAAAAGTGTCTTGCCTCGGCCTTATCGCGTGTCGATCGGGCCCTCGGATGCCTAATTCTCGCGTCCGCCTCTCCTCACGCGGAAGCTGGGGCGGGAAAGAGGGGTGGGGGGGAGAGGGGGGAGGAAGGAGAGAGGGGGAAGGGGGGAGGAAGGGAGAGGGGGAAGGGGGGAGGAAGGAGAGAGGGAGGAGGGAGGGAAGGAAGGAGAGAGGTGGGGAGAGGGAGGGAATGAATGATTGAATGAATTAATGAATAACTAAATGAGAGAGAGAGAGAGAGAGAGAGAGAGAGAGAGAGAGAGAGAGAGAGAGAGAGAGAGAGATGTTCGTCCTCCGAGAACATATTGTCTCCTCATATCGAAAGCCATCTGACGTCACGCATAGAAATATATCTCTTTAAAGGAGATAATAACTTCAGCTTCACCCCCCCCCCCTTCCCTTTCCTTCCTCTCCCCCTCCCCCGCTGGCTCTGCTCGACTGATGACAGTTCCCGAAATAATTTCCATAGGCGCGATAGGCCTACCCGATCGTGCTATCGCGTTTTTCTCTTATCTGCATGAGGACGGGGATGACAGCTCGTAGTGGCACAGACTAATTAGATATGAAAACAGGTTTGTTATGTGTGTTTTTTCTCTTTTTTTTCTTCTGCGAATCTGAATTAATTAGCTTTCTGTGCCGGACACTTGAGGGTAATTAATGGATCTTTCCTTTTAACTTTTTTTTTTTTTTTGGGGGGGGGAGAGGGGAGTGGAAAGAAAGGTGTTGTATGAAAAATGGAGAAAGGACTGTATCATATGGAAAAGGAATAAATGGAAGGTCTTTTTTTGTGGTATAGTATAGTTTAAGGGGGATATGTGGAGGGATAGGATTTTTTTTGGGGGGCGTTGTTGTTTTGAGGGGAGGATGGTGGGTGGGGGTGGGGGTGGGGGTGGGGGGTTAACGGAAAATATGGTGGCATTTAACGGGGACTTCTCTCTCTCTCTCTCTCTCTCTCCTTCTCCTTCTCTTTCTCTTTCTATCTTTCTCTCTGTGTGTCTCTCTCTCTCTCTGTCTCCTTCTCCTTCTCTCTCTCTCTCATTCTCTCTCTCTCTCTCTCTCTCTCTCTCTCTCTCTCTCTCTCTCTCTCTCTCTCTCTCTCTCTCTCTCTCTCTCTTTCTCTCTCTCTCTCTCTCTCTCTCT
>BOPN01010154.1:21078-25509 GCA_017312705.2 Penaeus japonicus
TCTTCTTTTTTTATCTTTCATATTCATAAAGGTAGAATATTGTTAAATTATTTGTTGGTCAAGTATGCTATTTACCTTTATCTCTCTCTCTCTCTCTCTCTCTCTCTCTCTCTCTCTCTCTCTCTCTCTCTCTCTCTCTCTCTCTCTCTCTCTCTCTCTCTCTCTCTCTCTCTCTCTCTCTCTCTCTCTCTCTCTCTCTCTCTCTCTCTCTCTCTCTCTCTCTCTCTCTCTCTCTCTCTCTCTCTCTCTCTCTCTCTCTCTCTCTCTCTTGTTCGTGGCCTACATAAAGTAATTGCTTTTACATCTCAAAGCAAGAGAAAGAATAACAGTCCCCCTTTTTTCTGTGATAGATTCCGATTTTTTCCAAGTTACAACGCTCTGTGAAAAAGTAAAGAAACGCACATACACACACACACATCTATCCAATGACAAAGAGATACAGATACTGGAATAAAGAAAATAATGCTTTAAAAAAGGAGATGATAGCTAAAAGGGTGGACAAAAATCAAATAAAATGTTTTCTTCATAATATGTTACTTTAGTACTTATTACAATAATTTGAAACGATGTCGATATATCTCTACGGAAGGAATATAAGCTTTACATTTACATCATCTTATCCGCTATACTTGAAAATGTATACTGTCTTGTAATTAATAGTACTCCTTTATCATTATTTCTTCTTAGAAGTAATTAGTTTTTAACTTTTAACTAGTCTAAAAGATGTCCATTAATTAGTTTTTGACTTTTAACTAGTCTAAAAAAAGGGTCATAACCTATTAAAAAAGTGGTGTATCCAAACCAAAATCGTACTTGACGTGTGTTATATTATTATGTAATTTAATATCAAATATGGATCCAATCCAATGATTTGCTCAAGAGTTATTGTTCTGAAATAATTTTTGTTTCTGCACCATAGTCTGTGTCACGGATGCCATGCCAAATAAGGTCAGAGTTCGTGGAGATTAGTCGTGGGTGTTCTTAGGTCACACATTCGGTGTTTTTTTTAATGAAAAGGCAATAGGTTAATCATTCAATATCTGTCATATGTGAATACGACATGTTAGATCGCACGAAATGAGAATTTTTTTCTTAGTTATTTGTTTATTTTCTCTATCTACCTGTCTGACTGTTTGTCTGTCTGTCTGTCTGTCTGACTTATGCATGTTTGATAGGTATAGCATTTTTCATATGTTGTACCTTTTAGTCTTAAGTGTTTAACCGATAATTTTCATTTGTATAGTTCATGTTTGAGGTACCAGTTAGCCTTTTGCTGGCGCCTTTTGATGTATGGTTTTATGACAATAATCAGCCAATTAATCAGTCTCTCTTCCTTTCTCTCTCTCTCTCTTTCTCTCTCTCTCTCTTTCATCTCCCCCCCCCCTCTCTCTCTCTCTCTTTCGCTCTCTCTCTCTGTCTCTCTCTCTCTCTCTCTCTCTCTCTCTCTCTCTCTCTCTCTCTCTTTCGCTTTCTCTCACTTTCCTGCTCTCCCCCCCCCTCTCTATCCATCTATCTATCTCTTCCTCCCTCCTCTCCTTCTCCCCACCTCTCTCTCTCCCTTCCCTCCCCCCCTCTTCCTCACTCGCCCTCCCCTCCTCCCTTCCTCCCTCCCTCCCTCCCTCCTCTCTCTCTCTCTCTCTCCCTTCCCCCCCCCTCTCTCTCTCTCACTCTCTCTTTCCAACCGCTTTGCAGATTCTTTCGCTCTTCCACTCGTATTCGAAGCTCAGTTCTGGAATGATTACTTATTCCTCCATTCACTCACGATTCCGTTCTTCCTCTTCCTTTTCAGACACTGTTCAAAAACAGCTGTTCTTCCGTTGTTCATGACTATTGTTTCATGGTTCCTCTCTCCTCTTCTTCTTCGTCTTCTTCTGTTTCTCCTTCATTCAGAAAGACAATATGTTGGATTGCTTCATGTATCTTCATGTATGAGGGCAATATGTTGCTGTTTTTTTGTATGTGTCTTATCTTTATTATAGCAATCATGGGTGTATGTTGTTTTCATGTCATGGGAGTTATTGGTTCATGTCTATTCATGTATATGTATCCAATTTAATGGTTGTTTCATTTTCATTCATCTTTCTTTTTAGTTTTCTCCTTATTATTATTTTTTTCTTTTTTTTTATTCCTCCTTCATTTCATTCTCTTCTCCTCCTACCCTATCTTGGTCTTTTTTTTCTTGGCTTCTTCTCCTTCTTCTTCTTCTTCTTCTTCTTCTTCTTCTTCTTCTCCTCTTCCTCTTCCATCTTTTCCTAATTTTATTCCTTCTATCATTTTCTCCTTCGGCTCTCCTGTCATATTTCTTATTATGTCATGATTTTTTTTTGAAGCCGTGTGTTTATATCATGTCGTTTTTTTTGTTTTTGTTTTTTTTCTTGCTCTCTGTTTCTCGCTCTTTATTTCCTTCTCTGTCTGTCTTTCTTTTTTCTATCTGTCTGTTCCTCTCTCTCTCTCTCTCTCTCTCTCTCTCTCTCTCTCTCTCTCTCTCTCTCTCTCTCTCTCTCTCTCTCTCTCTTTCTCTCTCTCTCTCCCTCTCTCTCTCTCTCTCTCTCTCTCTCTCTCTCTCTCTATCTATCTATCTATCTATCTATATATATATCTATATATATATATCTATCTATCTATCTATCTATCTATCTATCTATCTATCTATATATATATATATATATATATATATATATATATATATATATATATATATATATATATATATATATATATATATATATATATATATATATGCATATCGCTGTCTCTCTTTTTCTCTGTCCCTCTCTCTCCCTCTCCCTTTCTTGTGTTATATCCCTGCATACTCTCCTCCCCTGACAACATTAAGGGAACTAACATGTTCTTAACTTGTTCGTTCATTCTATCCTCGACATTTCCTTCCACAAGCACGCCTCAAGACGACGGTAGTTTCTTTCACGCAAGCATACCTCAAGCAGTTTGTTTACTGACTCAAATTCATGCTCCCAATGTGAAGGCAGTCTGTGAGGATATATTCATGCATATATTTTGAAATGAAAATCTATGTTGCTATATTTGTTATGTGGAAAATCTTCAAGTTTCTCAGTGATCTTATGGTCTTCTTATATTTGCATTGTCAACAAAAATCGATCTTTTTATTGAATCTCTCTATATTCCTTTTTTATCTATTTTTATCTATTCATTTCGAAACAATCCTGACGTTTATTTATATCCTTTGTCTATCCCTATATATTGAGAAAAAAACATCACCTCCTTCTGCTCCTCTTCCTCCACTCCTTCCTCTTCCTCCTCACCTTCCTCACACTCCTCCTCCTGCACTTCTACATAAATACCAAAAGAAAGACCGTCACACAGCGTTATGGAAGACCTTTTCCACAGCCCCGTTAAAGAGTGCCTTGTCTCTTTCCTGTCTTCATCCTGAACGCAAAAGACCCTCAGATTTCTTGGCCATTGCTTCCCTCTCGAGTATTTTTGTTTACGTCAGCCACCATCGGGCCTCAAGTGTTACCTACGGGCTTCCCCTTGATCTCGTAAGTCATGCTCCTCCTCCTCCATGCTCCTTCTCGAGCTCGTATTTCACTTCACCTCCTCCCTCGACCTCGTACTTTGGAGGGAGAAAACTCGCCAGGTTCCTTATCATCGGTGCATCCTACTGATAGCACTCCTTTATTCCTTCTTCTTCTTTCTCTTCCATCTCCACTTTCGCCACCATATCCTCCTCCTTCTCCTCTTACCCTTCGTCTTCCTCCTCCTCCTCCTCTTGCTCCTCCTCCTCTCCCTCCTCTTCTTCTTACACTCTTTCCTCCATCTCCTCCTCCTCTTTCTTATATTCCTCTTCCTCTTCTTCCTCCTCCTCTTTCTTCTACTCCCCTTCCTCTTCTTCCTCCTTCTCCACCACCTCCTCCTCCTCCTCCTTCGTTTTCCTCCTCCTCCTCCTCCTCATTCTCCTCCTCCTCTTACACTCCTTCCTCCATCTCCTCCTCCTCTTTCTTCTACTCCTCTTCCTCTTCTTCCTCCTCCTCCACTACCACCTCCTCCTCCTCCTCCTCCTCCAGCGCCGCGAAAGGAGGCCACTCGTCAGCTCCCCTTGTGTGACTGTTCGGCTGAAAATTAGAACGGGCCTTTTCCTTTTGCTTGCACCCCTTCGCCTCGGCTCTTCCCCTTCCCTCCCCGCGGCTCTTCCCCTCGGCTCTTCCCCTTCCCTCCCCGCGGCTCTTCCCCTTCCCTCCCCTCTTTAGCTCACTCGCTCTTGCTTTTCTGTCTCTCTTTATCTCTTGATTTCTCTCTTCCTCTTTTCTTTTTGTCTTTTTTTATCTCTCTCTCTTGCTCTCCTCCAGTTCGGATCTTGTTGGCTCTTTCTGTGCCTTGCATTGCTGGCTTTCTCTCTTGCTTTGTTTCATGCATGCATTTACATACACATGCATATTCATATACATATATATA
>BOPN01010155.1:0-10000 GCA_017312705.2 Penaeus japonicus
ATATTTATATGTATATATATATGTATATATATATATGTATATATATATATATATATATATATATATATATATTTATATATATATATATATATATATATGGATAGATAGATAGATATATTATATATATATATATACTGAATTACCTTAGCTTTCCATGGATACATTCGTAACAGGTAGAGCATTCCAGCAAATATTTGCAATCGTTTTATCAACTGTTTGGTTATTGTTTAATGGGTAGAATTGTGAGTAAAATGGGTTCAATAAGATTAGCACTTAATGATACTGTATTGTAAGTTTAAGAATTAAATTGTAAAATATGAGAGTAGATACGAAAAATAATCAATATCATATATTTTTTAAATTCATATAAGGTTTTCGTCATGCTTATCAACATAACAAAATTGTTTAAATGCAAGTTATATATGAATGTGCATTCCGTATTTCTTATAATATCTTTTTTATGGATTTCTAGGCATTGCTCATATTTAAAAAAAAAAGTTATATAAATATTTAAGATATTTTTCAGTGTACATTCCAGTTTATTAGATAGACATTCCTTTTCCCATCTAGTTCCAGTGTGAATGATGCACTTTGAACATGTTTATAAATGAAAAAAAGAAGAAAAAAAAATAGAACTTTAAAAGACTGTGCTAAAGGCATGAATGACACAACCATCATAACAAATTTGCCAAGGCTATTTTTCTTAGCTATTAAACTTCTTGCAGAAGTACCATAGAAAGAGAGTACAAGCAAAATAAATCATGAGATGGGTTAGTGAAAGAAACATAATACAGTGGGACTGGTAACACTACAGATGATTCTCTCCGATATTTCACAGATCAACATTTTCTGATGTTCCTTCGGTTCCTTCTAGGGGGACTTATAAAACTTTATATCTTTAGATTAAACAGGCTTTTAGTTACCTTTCTGTTATATCAGAGTGAAAATATTATTACATAGTATTTTTCATTTTGTCATAGTTAAAAGAGAGAGTACATGTAATGATAATAAGGCAAAATCAGTTGTAGTTCTGTACATTTTGATCTAATTGTCTTCCTGCATGAGATTGTGACGAGGGATTTTATGTTGTCACTTGTCCTCAGTGGCTTTTCACCCTTAATGTCCAAGGAGACAGCATAGTTCTCAGGGCCATTATGTTATGGTCTCCGGAGGTATATAAAAAAAAAATATTGGTATTGTGGCAAAACATATACAAAGAATTCATTATATATATTTTTTACAACTACATGACAAAAAGGTTAAATTCAGATTCTTGTGTAAATTATGCACCACTGTACACACAATCAATTATTCCACTTTTGTGAAGAATTCAACTTGGTTAGTGCCCTGTTCTATCTTATAACCAAAATTTGGTGTAAGCTATTTAATTGCAAGCTATTTTATTGCACCTGCAAAAGGATTTAAAAAATTAGTTTAATGCCATTCTCCATTTCAAGTTTCTTTCATTAAACCCAGACCAAATCATTAATCATTGCAGCAATACCAACAAAAGAAAAAGTAAATATTATTTTGCTCTAAGAGTATTCTTTGGAAGCTTTGCAATTATGTGGAAATGTAATAAGACAAATGGAGGATCTTGTATCTCTGTGTCAGTTTTTTTTTTCTCTAGGATGAAAACTAAAACCACTGAATGGGTTTTGAGTCTTAACAAACACAGAAACTGATATCTTGAAATTTTGTTTGGAAAAGATTGACTAGTTTTCCTCCATGGAATTATAGGATAAAAACTTGCCATATAATTCATGTTTTTCCACATGTAATTTTTTTCTCTTAAACTTTGTAAAGAAAAATGAAATGCACAAAGAAGTTCATTATTACACAGCAGAAAGAGCATTTTACAAGAAATGTTGTGAAAACAGTATGTTGCAAACAGTTATCATCACAAATGTATGTGATGCAGGGTTTTCTACGATTTATCCAATATAGCAATGCATTTTACTGGTGTATTCATCTTTATTTCTTTTAGTATCATTTCATTAATTTTGTGAGTCAACCTCTGAAATGGTTATTATGTGTTTTTAAGTTGTTCCTTATTTTACCTTAAATAAATCTTGCATTTTTTAATAAATTGTTTTCAGTACAACAGATGTCTATCTGTTTCATCGTAAATATAGCTTTCTATGTAAATTTTTTGTACAAATAAAATGTCAGTGCTTAAATTTTTTTACTTTCTACAAGCCTCTTTGTATTTCATACATGTATATTATTAACCCTTTTGAGACTGGCCACCTCTTATAATGTTTATCCTGGGCTGGGCAGTTTCTAGACTTATGGTATGATATTATATATGATGAAATCAACAGTGATACCAATTAGCATTTGGTATGATGCTCTATTTTACAAAACTGAAAATAAATGGGTTGTAATTTCAATGTAAGGGAAAATGCAGCACGACTGATCCAACCCAGCAAAACACGCCTGTCATGGAGGGGTGAAGGATTTACAGCTTGATAAAAATAATACATACTTATATACTGGAATGTTTATTTTGATCATGAAACTTTCCCTGATTATAATAAATATATCTATTTATAAAGGAATCACTGTACTAAGTCCAATTCATAAAATGAATTAAATATAATTTAAAAATCATGCAAGGGTGAAAATAATGACAAACAATTTCTTTATAATCATTCTCCACAGGCTAAAATGTTGGGGAACTTAATATGAATAGTTTGTTTTCATCGTTTTTGATCCAACGTAGTAGCTTGTTGACAAATACGATTGCATTACTCTTGGTGACTAGAGGTTCCAGTGCAGCATACAGTTCAAACTCCTTCGTTACCTGAAAATAAATGCCTCTTAATTATAGCTTTGAAACTCAATATACCAACATTTTACTCCCTGAAATCATGGTTTTATGAGCCTGATTGAAAGAGTTTCTTAAACAGACTTAAATCTCCATACTGTATTCAACATCTGATCAATGTTTCATACGTTCCAAAACTACATGACTCTTCTCCTAGAGTTGACAATCTTGACTATCATGATGCATATTTCTTTATTTGCAACATGTTGACATTTCTATTTTAGTTAACCCACACAGGACGGGTGGTACAGCATGTGTACCGCGCATTCAAAAGCCCAGTTGCCGGGCGGCACAGTATTGTGCCAGCTATTCAATTGATTTAGGCCTAATAATTCGAAAGCCCCGGCATTTGGACATTCTAGGCTAGAAATCCCCCGTCGGGAATGGGTTAACCCATTAGCAGCGGATGGCATGATTTGCTGCAAAGGCAGAGTCAGTCATAGATGCGGATGGCATCTTACGAGACATGTAAACTAGCCATCCTACTGCACAGACCTTTTTTTAATACCGTGACCACTGGGTTAACATTAGTCCACCATTATTCTTTGCTCACTGCCCACGCAGCAGTTTGTTAACAAAGGCGATCAGCTTTTTACTTTAAACCAGATACATAAAACTTACCCATCCAACCAGTGTCTCTGTGTCCATTACCATGTAGACCATCTTGAGGGGGCGCGCTGCTGAGTGCACTCGATGGTGTAAGAGCTGGTACATGCCAAACAAACGCTTCTGCTCTTCCTCTGTGTGATACCTGTTGGGTTTTCAACAGTTAAATAATCTGGAATGAACAACTTGAGCTTTTTAAACAAACAGCTCTCGGTCTCTTTGGATTCCGGTGTTCCTGAAAGACATTACTTTGTGACTCTGAACATACCTCTGCATAATGGATGTTTATATAAGTGTTAAAAGAAAATGTAAACTGAGCTGAGTTCTTTATTGACTAACACTAGAATAAGAGAAAATAGATTGTTATGTATGAATATCTTAAACAGCACTTATGTGACTTGTAAGAGAGGAGGGAAGTGTAATCAAAATCCAAAGCACTAGACACTACAGAGTTTTCTATTGAGTCAGACTAAACCAACTGTGCATCCTATATTTTAGTCATATTTAATGTTCTGATCTACATCTTTAACGAACCCTTAGAATATTGGGCTACATCATTCAGATAATGAAACTTTTTGAGTGGTAATAATGCAACATCTATGAAAGCTATAAGGTAATGCCTACCAAATGAAAAACCTGAGCTTTACAAATACTCAACCCAAAGTACCTCTACTGGGGTGACCCAATTTTTAGAGACCGTATCCTCTGTGAAAGCATTACCTAATCCATTGATAGCGGATGGCATAATTTGCTGTCAAGGCAGCATCGGTCGTAAACGCGGATGACACCATGCCATATAACATAAACCTGCCACATGACTGTATGCATATTTTATTAAAAATGCTACCAATGGGTTAACTTGTGATTCATGAGCCAAACTTGGGATGCCATGATATGTGATTAAGATTGTTTTATCTTCCAATAATCACATCTGTTTTTTGTCACGAAGCCGCCAGGATTATTCTGGGTGCCCCTGGGTGGGCTAAGGTTACTAACCTCCTCCTGGAGGCCAAACTCTTTCCCCTGGACACCCGGATTGATCAGATGGCGGCCCAGTTCCTTGCAAATGTCCTACAGTCCCCACTGGACTCGCAGCTAAGACAGAGAGTGCAGCGTCGGCTTGCACAAAACCAAGAACTCTTTGCTAACAACACCTGGCTGTCTCAAACAACCAGAGTGCTGAAACGCTTTGAGCTCAAAGAGACACTACTGATCAAGGGCATGGACCATCCCCACCCTGACTATGTCTCAGCCCCGCCGTGGGCACGATCCTTGATAGAGTTCTCTGTCATGAGTCTATCAAGAAGAAAAACGCAGTACTCACCGCCTCTATTGAAGGCTGAGGCGGAGAGGAACATTACAGCAATCACGCCGCTGAATAGTAAAACCTACTTCACGGATGGTTCTGTAGACCCCACCACCCGCACTGCAGGCGCCGGTTTTGCAGCAAGGGGCATAGAGAAAGCTATGCGGGTATCCGACAATGCCTCCTCGCTCCAGGCAGAGGCAGTAGCTATTATGGGAGCCCTAGCCCATGCAGCCCAGACGGACGGGCATGTTGTTATACACACAGACTCTAGGGCCGCCATTGACAGCCTGCAACAAAGCACGCCCCTTGATAACGTTTACCTGGTAACCTCGATTCTCACCATTGCTCAGAGAATCCTGGACCAGGGAAGACGCATCATCATCAACTGGATCCCAAGCCATGTTGGTATTGAAGGGAATGACGTAGCTGACAGGCTAGCGGAGGAAGGCAGGAAGAAACCCTTGAGTGATCTTGTGGTGCATCCTAGCCGGGAACTGCTAAGGCGTAAAACGATGGTTGCAGGGCAGGTCGGTGCCCTGCAGCGACATAGAGAGGAAGCGAGAACCTCCCTCTCGGCCAGCTGGTACTCAAACGCCACAGGCTATGAGTCGCTGATACTCTCTCCCAGAATATCAAGGTGTGCTGAAGTCAGTCTGCACAGACTGAGAATAGGCTACCCTTGTGCGTGGCAAATCATCCCCACTATTGGGCAAGATGAGCGACGCTGTGAGTATTGTGGCGCGCCGGACGCCAAATTAGAGCACTACCTGATGGAATGCGAGCACACTCGCTTCCTCAGGCAGGGCCCAGAGACGACAGCCGCCAGGCTGGTTAGACGGCTATGCCTGTCATTAGCCCCCTGGCAACTGGAGCGCCTACAGGCAATCCGACCGCCACGGTAAAAGTTCAGTTATGATGATCAGATGAGTCAGCACTTATAGCCAATAGAGACCGGGCTACCCCATCCACACAACCCGGGCGAAGCGACGTCTTCGCAAAATCTCTCTGAACTGAGCTGAATTGAATCAGCGATGATGATCAGACAAGATTAGATAAGATGAGTCAGCACTCATAGCTGGCAGAGGCCGGGCCGCCTTGAGCATATAGCCCGGGCGAAGCGACGTCTTCGCATATCTGTCTGAACTGAACTGAACTGTCACTTTCCTTTCCTAAAATTCTAAATGGTCATTAAATAACTTGACAATTAATTAATGAATGATTTTGTGAGGATATGGTTCACCTTAGTTGGCTGTGACAGAAGTGTGAGTCAATACTCAAAATTGTTAAGAACCACAACTCCACCTCTACAGAAACTGTTCATTTCCAAAGAAAAACTAGTCTTTGAGTTGCAGCTGTTCATTCTCTTGGTTTTATTTAAAGAAAAAATGGTAGAACTGAAATGTGACTCTAATAATTGTAATCTGTTTACCATTTCCTGAATAAAACATTTGTGCACTACATTACACTAACACAAATGTACTTACGGAGCTGTAAACTCTGGGCAAGTGTACTGAGCCGTTGTTTTCGATTTGTACAAAAAGTGTCTTAACTCTGGAGCTCCAACAGCCTTCACTGTGTATGCAGATGTGCGGATTGCTGTGTTAATACCTTCTAAACAATGATGTCTTCTCAACCGCTGAAAGCAAAAAGAAAAATTGAATTATCCTCAACCAAAGGTCTAATGAATTCGCAGAAAATACTAATCCTCCACACAAACTATTAATAAAATTAAGGTATACATCTGCAAATTTCCTAACTGAGAACTTACCATGTTGAAAATACCAATAACTTATACCGACAGTGGGAACACTGGAGGAGTCTTTTAATAGAACGAAGGGCATGCGTTTTTTTCTTATACTAAAACAAAATCCTCATAAATGCTACCTACATCTACAATTTTCTGTTTTGCCTCTGAGAGTGTGAAGAACTGCTCTCTATCCACTGTGAGTAACAGGAGGCAGGCTTCACAGTCATCTGCCAAATAGGATATGTGGCCAAACAGGTAACCACTGAAAGGAAAACAACAATTGAATTTCAGCAATTCTTAGTGGCTCATAATGTCCGCAAAAATAACACACAGATGTACATTTTAAAAAGTAACCATTTCTACTTTCTTAAAAAAAAAAAAAAATTATCTTTTTAATAGCCACTTACTTTGGATCAAACTTTGGAAGACAAATAGGCATCCAGTTTTCACTAGTTTTTAAAGATTCTGTGGCATTGACAAGATTAAATAGAAGGTGAAGATCAGCTGGGTGAAGGAGGTACTTCTTCATGCGGACTAGGGAGATCAGCTGATTCTGGCTGATGATTAAGCCAAACACCAGATTCTGCAAGGAGAATTTTCAGATGTAAGGCAACCCAACTCTTGGCTTCTTGGCTTATACTTCTTGGACAGCAAATTCCATGCAAACATAATAATTAAACTAGAATTTTATAACAAGGGAATAAATAAATCTGTGATCAACACCTGAAGTAAGCATGAATAACCCTTGAACTTTGTACCTTAATCTTTGAACAATACTGAATGATAGTCTGAGTGATGGTGTCCCTAACGGATGTGGCAAGAGGTAAACTCTGAACGGCTCCCAAGAGGAATGACGGATGGCAGTCCAGGAGGTTAAGGAGGTTGTCCAACAACCGTTCCGTCCCACCGAGTAGATGACGGAAGTCGTAGTTACGTCGCTTTTCGAACATTCTTGTGAGGGCGGATCCTGTGAGGACGCTGACAATCTGATTGTGCACATAACTGGAAAAGAAAACAAACACCCACTGGTTGACACTGAGAAATATATAGTCCAGACCCAAAACATCTTGATCATAATATATGGTATAATAAAAAACAATTAAGAATGCAAAATATCTGATATATGAGAAAGAGAGACAAATGACTGTAAGTCTAACAAAAGCGATTTCACTTAACAAAAAAAAAAAAAAAAAAGAAAAAAAAAAAAGATATATATAAAAAATGGAAAACAAAAACTCACGTCAACTGCATAATAAGCTGTGGAACACTGGCAACAGTGTGTGACACAGCAACCAGGATCAAAGGTGACTTAACTAAAAATACAAATTTGTGGTTGCCGGATATGATGCATCTTATAACGTCATCACAATCTGCCACGAAAGACACTAAGGCTTGCATAAGCCCAAAGAGTGTCACGAGTCGGTCTTCCTTTCCATGTCTGGAATTCAAAGGTACACATCATATATGCATTAGTAGATGATGTCGAGTCAACATATCTATGACAGGAAGCTGATAAAATCCACAGTCTGGCTCATAACTGAGGCAGGTATCATGCACACTTTGCCTCTCATACACTGATATATTATATCCATGAATCAACATACCATTTCTGTTTCTATCTTTTATACATCAAGCTGAAAGACAGTTATATAGATATAAAGAGAAGGAAATAGAAAAGGTGGGAAGGAGGGAGGGAAGGAGGGAGGGAGGGAGAGAAGGAAAAAGAGAAAGGGATAGAGAGAGGGAAAGGGAAAGAGAAAGAGAGAGTTCAAGTTCAAATTCAAATTCAAAATACTTTATTACATTAATTACAATGGTTATTCTATTTACATGTATAGTATTTACATTGTATAATAAGAAAATATTAATATAGTCAATATAAAGTACATGTGTGGCCAATATAGATAACATATTAACATTACAAGTGACTGAAATACCCTGTTTGGCTTGATGTTCAAGTGCCTGATGTCATTGATAATTCAGATGTTCTCTCAATTTTATTTTAAATGTATTTAGATTAGAAATATTTCTAAGATGTTGTGGCAGATGGTTCCAGATCATTGGTCCTCGGATCTGCATATTTCTTGCACCTGTTTTCGTATTTGATCTTTTGACATACAGGGATGCTTTTTGTCACGTTTTGGCTCATGTTGAACTGGCTATTGTTTTTGAGAGGTAACAGCCAATGTGGATAATTTTCTTGTATAATTTTGTGGATTAGTATACTTGTGTCATAATTGTATTTTTGTTGGATTTTTAACCATTTTAGTTTGTTTATGTGTGGTGTTATGTGGTCAACTTTATATACATTTCCTATTGCTACTCTTGCAACTAAATTTTGTAGTTTTTGTATTTTTTGTATTTGTGTTTTATTTGTTGAACCCCAGATGTTTAGGCAGTAGTTAATGATACTGAGGGCTAGTGTTTGTACAACAGTGATTCTTGTTTCTGTAGGGATTTTGTCTTTTATGTGATTTAGGTATATCAAGGTGCCCATTACCTTCCTGTAAATGTGGTCAATATGTGTTTCAAAAGTCATGTATCTGTCTATGTATACTCCTAGATTTTTGACTGAGGTGCTTGGTATAATGTAGCAACCTCCGAATTCTATAGTTGTATCTGTGGGGATTTTGGCAACGTTTTGATGGCTGCCTATGAAAATGAATCATGTTTTCTGTGGATTCAGTTTCAGACCATTTCTATCAAAATAACTCTTTGCTTCTGTGAGTCTGTTTAGTATCTTCTATTAATTTGTTTAAATTGTTTACAGGGGCTGCGTGAAGAAACTGAGAGTCGTTGGCGTACTGAATAAGAATACAGTTTTTTGCAACTCATCATCATCATATCTTATCGCACCAAAATTTTACCCATTGTATGGCAGCATTGTTTGCTTCCTTAAGATCTAGGTCGAAGCAGTGAGGACCCAACCGGCATTCCTGGAGGATGTGTTTCATTATTTGGGTTTCTCCACATGGACAGTTGGGGCTGGTGTCAAGTCCCCATTTGTGGAGATTGTCCTTGGTTTTCCCTAACTTTGCCCTTGCTCTGTTAAGAGTCACCCAGTCTTTCCTACTTAGGTTTGAGCCAGGGGGGAGAGTTTCATCTGGGAGTGGTAGGGCTTCATTTTGATGCCTGCTGCCATATTCCCGCCAGCGTTCCATCCTGTAGGAGGCAGCTTGGCTCGGGTCGATTTCCACTACAGTAATGAAGCTTTTGCGGGACGTAAGTCTTTGCCTCACTTCTTGGTGTTTAAATAGTGTGTCTGGGGTCATTCAGCTGTTTGTATCGTTCAATTTTTGTAATCTTTTCGCGTCGGATGTAAGGTGGTGGAATGCCAGTTAAACGGTATAGAGACAGCAAGGGTGTTGGCTTTAGAACACTTGTTATTATCCGATATGTTTTGTTCAGCTCTGTATCTATTTTGTGGGCGTGGCATGATCTTGCCCACACAAGTGCACAGTACTCTGCAATGGAGTGGCACAGTGCTAGAGCAGTTTGTCTCAAAGTT
>BOPN01010155.1:15000-25490 GCA_017312705.2 Penaeus japonicus
CGGACGCACAAGCCACGAGCCAGGGCTGTCCGCTCGCTCTACCCGAGCGCGCGGCTTCCCCTCATAGCTCATCCCGGGCGTCTGACGTAAACACCACAATACGTGTCATCATGTCAACCGGGTCCAATGGGTATTTAATAACACTGATACATAACTTTTGATAAAATGTTTCTCTTTACAATAGTAGCAACATAAAAAAATATGATTAGCAATTCCTTTGTTCTTCTCTCCACCAAATAAACTGAGACAATATACAGGTCTGCTAGCCTGCATTAAACTCTACTGTGACCCTTGCCCTACATATTTACACAGTTATGATAAATTGTTCCCCTGCCTTTTGGGGTGTGCTATGAAATGGAAAAGTAGTGGAGTGGGCCTATTAGCACAATAACCATAATGATGCTTCTTTGTATGAGCACTATAATTTTAGGTAATTTCATCAAAAGTTGCAGTCTATGTCAACATCAAGAGAAATCTATTTGTTTACAGGCTTGGGTATCTAGTAATACAAGTAAGAATATTCCTAGATGGAAAATAAAATATCCATTGCCCAATGTAAAATTCCAGGAAGTGCCATACATTCTATTAATATTTAAAGTAAATTGGTTATTATTTTTATCATGCAAAACACTTTCCACATGTAAACAGCAGTGCACATAAAAATGACAGATGGACTAACTCTACGATCCTTTTCATCTATGGGATATCCTTCACAAAATTGCAAGCAAAGAAGATCTATTATCATAAATAAAAAACAATCATAAAATATGTTACATTTCAACCAGCTAATCAAAATATCTATTTCATTTCACTTAACCTGATACCGCCGGGCGCCGTCCACAGACGGCGATTTTTGTAATATGCATAGCGCCGGGTGCCGGCATGCGCCATCAATTGTATAATTGATTTAGGCCTATTCGTTCGAGAGCCCTGGCATTGCAGCCATGCAAAAACGGAACAGTGCCAGCAGGAATAAGCAAAATGGGTTTCAACTCACTTCCAAAACCTAGATGGCACCACTTTCTTCTAGCACCAGCAGGAGAGAGAGCCTTGAATGGCACCCATCTACGGTCTCTAGCAAGCACTATCTCTATAGAGGGATGGCACATCGCAAGTTGCCGACCTCTTGCTCTAAAGTACCGCAGATGAAAGATGTGCAGGCAGAACAAGAGGAGGAAGGTGACTTACACCATGCCCAATGCCTACAATGTGCCCCTGTGCCAGTAGGGATGCCTTTTATTGTGGCACTCACTGTCAAAAGCACAAGTTTCCTTCCTTTTCCGTACTTCTTCATTTTGGATGGTTATAAGTTTCGTGTTTGTTCATGACAGCACAGAAATACAAAAAAATTAAGTTGCTTTTTGTCCCCCCTAAAACAGTAATACTTCTATCACATTGAGTATAAAGAAAAAAATGAGTTGATATAGACCCTGAACTACAATTTTAGTCAACTGCAGAATTGATGGAGCCTGTGATATGACAGATATAAATTTCTAAAAACAGTAAAACACACAAAAAACAAAACACAAAAATGTCTGTAGCTCTACAATGAGTGACGAAAAGGGAGTGGGAAAAATCAAATTATGTTGCAGAAGCTGCCTCGATCAGAAATAAAATTCATCCTGGAGCCTGTGTAAGCAAATCTATCCACCGTCGGCAATGGGTTAAGCTCCATGCCCCTAAATAAATCAAATATTCAAGTCTCTATGAAATGAGCTTGGTGTTGCATATTGGTAATATAACATCAAGTATACTGATTGTGAAAAACTGAGGATGGATTAACTCAAAAAACATCTAACTAATCCAAATCAAATCCAAGTATGTCAAGAACAATTTCATTAAAACACATGTCATCTCTCTTGATGCCAAATCCGGGCTGCCGGCGCACGCCAAATTTTAAACGTTGCTATTGAATCTAATAAGTTTTAAGCCAAAACCTTAACATAATCATAATGTATTATACATCAAATTATGCATAATTAACCTCTTCCTCTGTGCATATGACAAGTTATTTAATTGGGTTGGGAGGAGGGTGGGAAGAGTGACCTTGGTGAGAGACCTCAGTGACTCAGAGGACAAAAAAAATGGTTGAAGTAGTATGGCAAACTAAACATAATAAGTTTTATAGTTTTACCTAATATTCCATAAAGAAATAATAAAATTATTGCTAACAGGGCACATCGGTACCTCCCCTGGTATAGGTGAATCACACTCCTATATAATGATAATGAAAGTCAAGTAAGCCATCGTACCATATATGACTTATAATCTGAAAGATCTCATACTGTATCTGGAAAAACAAAACAAAAAAACATTCTAACAGAACTCAGCCATGACGGAGTATGTGTCCTCGGATATGCCACAAGTTCTGTGAGGATACAGTATACTTGTCCTTGTGTTCAAGAGGTTAACAGTGTTTTTGCACAGCTCTGGCCAATTCAGTTGCCTCTGTTGCGTAAAGGCAATGGCCGTGTCCAACTTCGCCTGCAATTGGTCTTGCTGACTACAGAAATAGCCCCATAGAGTTGACTGTTCATGAATGCCTGCCAACTAGCTTCCAGTGATCAAATTGCACAAAAAGTCAAGAACTCCCAAATAACATTCCAGTCCCAGGAGGGTAAGGCAGCATTCCAGTTACGACAAAGCCACCACATAAAACACCCGAAGCAAGACCACAAACAACATAACATGGAAATGTGATTGCAAAGAGATAATAAAACATTAAGAAACACACGAAGAAAAGTCACACGCCACTCAGCTCACCTGCTCCTCCTGGACCTTCCTGATGGGGGAGTCAGGGGCGTCCTCACCGCCGCTGAACTGCGTGTCCAGGTCATGATTGCACTCCTCAAAGCTGTCTGTGTTGACGAGCATGACCTCGCCGCTGACCCCCGGAGTGTCATCTTTCAGTTCTACTCCAACGACGTCTGAAGAGGATAGTTTATTGTGAGGAACTTCGAGTTGCGGTTCACTCACACACTCCGCCATGATGGTCAACACTGCTTGCGGAATATTTTTTATCGGTGTTTAGCCCCAAACGACGACTAAAACCTACTCAAAAGCTGTAATTTCAAAGGAAAAATATTTATTAATTTCATTAATGCCTATATAGATTATATAAAGTTATCCAATTAAGGCAAAAAAAATATTTTAGAATTCTTTAGGAGTGTTTGCGTTCATGTCGTGATTCTGAGTTTGTTTACAAGAATCAGCTGATTCTTGACAGCCTCCGCCTCTCGCCTGAGCAGCAGGGTGGCTGGCGTGTTCTTGTCTTGCCTGTAGTCAGTGCTGGAAGGAAGGTGAGCTATTGGCTGTATTCTATTGGTTGAATTGACCCATTTGGCGGTAGCATAAGTGAAGTAGGAACTATGATGTGTTACTCATTTTACTTGCGAGATTTAGAATTTTAGGTAACAAAGTTCCAGCCTGTTAAAGATAGGCCAACTTAATGTAATGAACTTTCGGTTAGGCAATCCATTGTAATTTTGATTTCATTACCTTATTTGCATGCAGATCTATGCTGCATGCATTTCATATTGCATCCTCAGATTGTTTCGTTAGATTCTTTCATTGTATTATCATCTTTCTTTTGTCACTGCCACTAAGGTTTCAGGAGCAAACATATCTCTACCACATATATCTTGGCATGTTTGAGTTATAAATATCCCTTCTAATATACCATCATATAAGGAGCCAATCTAAACTCTCTCTTGCTATAGCCCAAGAGATGGAAGTCTCTTGTTTTTTCTGGACTGCCAAAGGCCATTGTGATCACTAAAGAATCCTCGGTAAATTTGGATAAAGACTTAACCAACCCTCTAGGCACGACACAGTATTTTTCTGGTAGTTTTCGTTGTGCTTTGTGCAGTTTTGCTACTCATTTCCATCTGAAACCTTTTGCGAAAGAAAAGGGTTTTATGGTGTTACATCATAATTAAAGGTATGTCATGCCGAAAGGTTTGTTTTTTCGTTACGGGTGGTTGCATCTTTATCCAATAATACCCAATCCTCTGCTGTTAGGCTGAATTTAGGACTGAAGGCCTGCCATCACAGGTCACGGCATGTTTCTAGTGGATTTAGATCGAACATGGTCATAATGATAAATAGAAAATATCAGCCCGATGTTTCTTAAACCCATTCACGCCCGTTTATGCCACGAGGTTGAAAAATATCCCCGGACCCAGGTGACGTGCTGACAGACTATGCATTTTCTTACTGAGTTCTGGGAAGGGCAATGTGATGTACTGAAACGTCAGCAATAGACCACTAGATTGTTCTCAATTATAATAATTTTACATAATTTCTTAGACTCTGTTACTTTAGTTTAGGTGTTTGAGTGTCATAAAATGAGATATAACGTTAAAAAAATGACGTCACAGAAAACTAATTTCTGCTTCTTGATCGGTTGAATAAAAAGATCAGTCAAAAAATTATTGTAAAATCAAATGAGTTTGGCCAACAAATAAAATAAAGCAAAAAAATTAGTAATGCAATACTACTTCTAATTTATTGATTACCCTTGATATAATGTCATGTCACACCACGTCACTCATATGTATGTGTATAATTATTCATATTGTTCTTTTCGTTTTAGTTAAAAAAAAATATATATATATATATATATAAAACATGTTTTTTGATGCCCCAGTAAGAGATTGCTTCCACTTTCCTTTGGTATTTTCACATAGAAGTGGAGAATATAGGCAAAGTTCAATAAAATAAAACTAAAAAGGCATTACTGTAACATGTTTTTCAACTATAATAGCTCCTCTGAACATGGTAATATTTTTACGTGCCTTTACATTGTAGATGCTCTCATGAAAACTATAAGAAAAGGGTGGGTAAAAAATGCTCTTAGAGGATCAACGAGGCCCCGCGCTGTGAGAAAACACCCCGGCACGAAGTGACACGCGCCTGTCATCTTCCCGGCGTAAACACGAGTAGGCAAAAATACGTGAATGGGTTAAGAATGGGATGTCTGATACTGAGAACATGCAATTATATGAAAGTTACTAAACCTTAAGTTTCTGTCCAATAGGAAAATGGGGATGAAACTTTGTGCTTTCACCGTATATACATATAACAGTAATATATTGGAGTATTTGAAAAGAATAACATTTTTCAGATAATTCAAGATGGTGGCTGCCACACGTAATGAAGATTGCGCATGTGAGGTAACCATAGGGACAGAGCCACGGGTTCTAACTGTCCGAGTCCCAGTAACAATACCCACGAGTGCATGTCCTGTTGAACTGGCTCACCGTCTCATTCAGCATCACAACCTTCCTATTTACTTACACAATGGTAACTTTACTCTCTTCTGCAATATTTTCATGGTCTTATAAAGTTTGCTTTGAACATATAATTGCATTGATTAATAACAGAATAATATGTGAGGTCATATCAAATTTTTATTGCCAATATTACCTGCAGATTTCTTGAGATGTTGTCAAGCTTAATATATTTTGTAAGTCAGTGCATTTAACCACTGTGTAATAACACCGAACAGAACTAAGTGAGAAGCTGAAAATCGCTATCCAGGACAAAACCGAGGAGCATTATAGGCAGCAAGATAAGCGTGCTATTCAAGCACTCCAAGAAGGGAAAATCAACATCAAGGATGTAGCTGCTGCTTGGGCTAATAAATATGCACAAGTATGAACATTTTTTACTGTTTTGATTTTGTAAAATGTTTTTTATTGATTATATCCACATGATATACAAATTGTTGAAGTTGATTATGAGGTGCTTTTGTTTTATATTGGCACTGAATTTCACCAGGTTAATAAGAGGCAAGAAGATGAGGGTTGCGAGAATGAGATGTTGGCAACCATGTACCATTCCCTTGTGCACTCACCAGCGGCTGCCAATTTGATTGGACTGGAACATTCGTTTGCCAATGCCATGAGTTCTCTTGTGTCTCAGAGGGAGCATGCTTTGAAGGAAATTAGTGAGAGGTACTACATTTATCTTTTCAGATAGAACTCTTCACTTGTTTTTTATATTTAAAGGCATGAAGCATTTCTTTTTATTTCTTTATTTTATGCATGGGTATGGGTGTGGGAGTGTGGGCACTCACATCTGAGTATGTGAACATTCCTATTTATGTGTACATACTTATTTGTCAACAAACATGAAAGAATTTTTTTTATTCAACAGACAGACCAGAGAAATGTGTGAGACTGTAAGTGCTGTTGGGGTACACTTCACTGATGATGATGTAAACAACCTTGCTGCACGACACCTTGAAGACTCCCAACTCATGGAGGTTCAGTGGGACTCGACCATCTCTGTTCTGAAGGAAGACCAAGAGAGGGACTTCAAGAACTTTGTGATGGAATCCTTTGCGGGGCGAGAAGTTACAACACCAGTGACTCCAAAGTGTGTTTCTTCCAGTTATTGCTGATTGTTGAAACTGTCTTTTAACTAGGGCATTTGGATATTTATTTGTTATTATTGTGGACATTAGAGATATTTCTTGGTGTTAAGTTTATTGCTCGGTTCTTTTTTAGTAAAGGAATACATACCTTTAAATGGAACATGTTTGTTTGTGAATTTTCAGTTATCAGGAATGTATTTTAAAAAAGTAATGTGCTGGATTGCTTAATATCATTGTCCTGAGGCCTGAAACATCTACCATTAAAAGTATGTTAATGAACCATTTTGGCTTCCTTCTGCAGAGACTTTATATTGGACTCTGACACAGTCGTGACAGAGGCAGCAGAACCCACCCAGGAAGAGAGCTTTACCATACATCTAGGAGCTCAGATGAAGCAGATGCACAATCTTCGTCTGCTGTCAGCGGATGTCTTGCAACTGTGCAGATATCAGTCTCATGATGCAAGGTGAGATTGGATAGCATATGCTTAGTGCCATGAAGTCCATAATCCACCCGAACATTAATGTCTAATTTACTTTTGATGTATTGAATTTGAATTCCATTGATAATTTTTTTCTTTCATTTAAAAAAATATAATATGACTACATAATGATTGATTGCTTCTTGGTTACATGCAGCGACATTCCGCCTCAACGCATCCAGACTTCAATGAGTCTTTACTCCCACAACCTAAATGGCCTTGTGCTGCTGGTTGATGACCGAATCAACACCTACACCGGCATCAAGAGAGGCAAGGATGAGGGATTATGAATAACTTAGTCCATTTCAGACAAGGATAGATTTGCTTGCCCAGTCTCCAGGATGGGATTTCTTTCAGAGCTAGGCAGCTTCAGGCAACATACCCTGACTTTTCCCACTCTCTTTCAGTCACACTCATTGTAAGACTAGAGTCATATTTGTGTTTTTCATTTTTTTTTGTGTGTTGTATTGTACTGAGAGACATATGTGTTGTATGACAGGCTCTATCACTGCTGCAGTTAAATGAAATTGTTGTATAGGGTCTATATCAGCTCATTATTTTTTTTTTTATACTCAGTATGATAAAAGTATTGTGTTTTCATGGGAGGACAAAAAGCAACTAATTTTTTTCATGATTGTGTAGTGTCATGAATGAATAAGAAAAATATAACCATCCACAGTGAAGATAATATTAAGAGGTAGGAAAGAGGAAGAAAACCTGTGCTTATGACTGTGAGTGCCACAGTACAAGGCAGCCCTACTGGCACAGTGGCACATTGTAGACATGGCATGGTTTGAGTCACCTTCCTCTTCTCGATATGCCTGCACATCCTTTATTGCTGGCACTTTAAAGCAAGAGGTTGGTATCTTGCTGTGTGCCATCACTCTCGAAAGATAGTGCTTGCTGAGACAGTGGATAGGTGTCATTCAATTCTCTCTCTCTCCTAATGGTCCTAGGAGAAAGTGGTGCCATCTTGGTTTTGGATTTTAGGTGAAACCTATTTTGCATGATATTACTGCAATTTTAATAATTATGACTGCAATTGTCATCATCGCTCACTCATTACTCATTATACAATAAAGAAACAGAGTGATCCAAAATACCCCACTGTCATGAATGTCATGCCACCCACTGTCAGGCCAAAAACTCCTGTGTCATGTATGTCATGACATCCGTCTGCAATGGATATTAGAATCGTTATAAATATATTTGTGTTGTGAGATTTTCAATAGTCTGCAATTTATGCAAAAATAATGATCATCAAGTTATGTATAAAATGTTTCACAGAAAACTGTTTTGTAAGGATTCTGAAAATGAATAAATTGAGGTATTGTTATAGGTATTCATCACTTTACTTCTTTTCAACACCTATACTGATTCTTCATACTTGTTCAGAATTTGGTCGAGTCTGTGGTAGGACGACTGAGTTACACTTCCCTGACTTAGAGGATCAGCTAGAATCCACAAGAGACTTGGTTCCGTTGGTCGTCCAGTGGCGTCGTGACCATCCTCCTCCACAGTATGATTGCGATGAGGAGGCAGCAGTATGTATATATATTGTTATTAGTAGTTTTACGTGTATGATCAGTATTATTGGTCCGAATTTTAAGGGTTATGTGTAGTAATCTATATATGTCACAAATGATAGATGTATATGTACTTATATTATTACATGCAGAGATGGGATGAACTACCACTACCATGTTACTGTCTTCCGCTTATTAAACCAGTTGATGTTGATGTCCTATCATGTGGTCGGAAAATATCCTTGGACCCAGGTGACGTCCTGAGACGTCGTGCATTTTCTTGCCGAGTTTTGGGTGGGGCAGCATTCTACTGCTGAAACATCAGCAATCGAATGCTAGATTGTTCTTAGATATAATTATTTTTCATCATTTCTTAGACTTTGTTACTTTAGCTTCAGTGTTTGAATGTCTTAAAGTGTGATATAACGTTAAAAAAAAAAGATGCCACAGAAAACTACGAGATGACATCATGGTAATTTCTGCTTTTGATCAGTTGAATAAAAAGATCAGAGTTGAAAAAATATTGTAAGATCAAATGTGATTGGCCAAGAAATAAAATAGAAAATTACTGATGTAAAACTAGTTCCAATTTGTCAATTACCCAGGATATCATGTAACGTCAGGAAGTACATGTACATACTCGTATGTACATGTATGATTATTGAATTGTTCTTTTTGTTAAGTAAAAAACATCTTTTTTAATACCCCACTAAAAGAGTGCTTCCACTTTCCATTGGTATATCATGTAGAAGTGAAGAATATAGGCAAAGTTCAATAAAATAACACTAGAAAAGCATTGCTACAACAAGATTTTTGGCAAAAATAACTTCTCTGAATATGGAAATATTTTTACATGCCCTTACACTTTACATCATGTAAACCATAAGAATAGGGTGGGTGAAAAATGTTCTGATAGGTTCAGCACGGCACCACACAGCGGGAAAACGTCCCGGAATGAAGCATCACATGTTTGTTATCTTCCCGGCATAAGCAGGAGTCGGCAAAAATATGTCCCGTTGTGAATGAGCCCAGTTACACATATACAGAATAGTACTGCCTGCTACAACTGCAAGGAACGCATTTCCAAATCACGACAGCACTTCTAGTGGTAGGAAGTAATGGTGGTACCAAACAAAAAATTCAGGCATTACTATCTATCAGTATTGCCATTGAGTGCAATAAGCAGCACTCTTTGATAAAAAAGATTGATAAAATGAACTAGTCTTTAGATATCAAGGTACTGTCAGGATTCCCTACATCTTGGTATATGTTTCATGAATTTCTCATTCTTCAGCTGGCCTTTTACCATTATACATTTTAGTTAATAAACTACAGAATATGAACACCATATTTGAAAAAAAGAATTAAGTATGTATTCCATTGTTCATATCTAGCGTAATTATTTGATTACTTTTAATTTTTTCATTTGAAACACATCAACTTATTTTTCTCTTCTCCAAGCCTCCTCCTCCAGTACCACAACACCTCAAAGCCGGTGACTTCTACATTACAAGGCACTCCAACTTGGCTGACGTGCACGTAGTATTTCACATGATTGTGGACGATTCTCTTCGCTCTGGGGACATCAATTCCCGCCACCCTGTCATTCTAGGACTCAGAAATGTTCTTAAGGTATATGTGAAGTATCTTATGAAACATATACTGCATATGTGTTTGTGTTGATTTCCCTTGTGTAAAAGTAATGGAATAGTTGTCATATATTCCCTAATTTCTCTCTGATTCCAGATTGCATGTTTAGGAGACATAACAACACTCACAATCCCACTCTTGTTGACAAACTCAATGTCAGAGGTGAGTAGTTGTATATGCTTGTGCATCACAGTAAAACATAAAATTGTATTGTGAGAGGCTCTTGTTAATCTAACCCTTCCTGTTGTGATATTTCTTTGTATCATCCTATTCTAGCCTTATGCTGATCTTTTTACATCATTAATTTAACATTCATGTTGGTATAAAAGTATAAAACGAATGTAGATAAGAAATATGCATATTAAAATATGATAGTCCCTTCAGTTCTGCAATAAATAGACAATCCAACACACACACACACTCACACACATATATATATATATATTTATATATA
>BOPN01010156.1:22209-25480 GCA_017312705.2 Penaeus japonicus
TACAAAATAGGGAAGACAAATATAGTTGATCAGACAAACAAATTATACCTTAATTATCAAAGTACTTTCACAACCAGCATTAAAAACTACTTCCATAAAACACGAGTTAGTAATCTAATTCACAACAGCATCAACATCATCATAAACATATCATCTCTACATCGAGTTAAACAAATGAGTTTAAAACAAACAAATGGGATTTATCATTAACATTGGATTCCGTATGCGTGATGGGGAACACGATGAAACACTTCGAACTCAGCAAATACGTCCTTCTATGAGAGGAGGGAGGAGGAGGAGGAGGAGGAGGAGGAGATGGTGGAGGAAGAGGAGAAAGTGGAGGAAGAGGAGTAGGAGGAGGAGAAAGAGGAGGAAGAGGAGTAAGTGGAGTAGGAGTAGGAGGAGGAGAAAGGGGAGGAAGAGGAGAAAGAGGCGGAAGAAGAGTAGGGAGAGGAGAAAGAGGAGGAAAAGGAGGAGGGAGAGAGGTGGTTATGGTGATGCCGGAGAAGGAGAGGGAGGAGGAGGCAGTGGAGGAGGAAGAGGTCGAAGAGTAAGAAGAAGAAGAAGAAAAAAAAAAAAAAAAAGATATATGAGTGTAGGAGGAGGAGGAGAAGGCGAAGAGGGGCAGGATTCAAATTCAAATCCAAAAACTTTATTCAATAAATTACAATAGTTATTCGAGGAGTAGGGAGAAAGGTAGTTGTGGGGAAGCCGGAGAAGGAAGAGAAGGAAGTAGAAGAAAAAGGAAAGAAGTAGAGGCAAGATATATGGGCGGAGGAGGAAGTGGAAGAGAGGTGGTGTCGGATGAGGAAGAGGGGGAGAAGAAGATGGAGGAGAAATATACACATGTGGAAGGAGACAGAAACTAAATCACGTTAGAATTAGCTTCCTTTAATTTTCCCTTTTCTCTTTTTTGTTTTACTTAGTTATTTTACCGTGTATCCATTCTCTACCCTCCTTCCCCCCACTTCTCTTCCCACTTCAAATTCTCCTCCTCTCCCACTACCCCTTCCTCTCCCCGATTTTTATTTTCTCACTCTCTCTCCCTCTCTTTCCCTTCACCCTCTCCCCTTCCTCTCAACCCAAATTTTCTTCTTCCTCTCTTAACTCTCCTCTTCCCCCCTTTCCCTACTTCCTCTCTCTCTCTCTCTTCCTCCCTCGTCTTTCACTCTCCCTCCTCCTGCCCACACCCCAAACCCCACCCCTTCCTCCTCCCCTCCTCATTTTCCATAATGCCCTCTGGACAGGCTCACTCATCTCTCTCACCCTTCCTTTGTCCTTTGGAAAGATGCTCATCTGAGGGGGGGGGGAGGAGGAAGGGGGGGTTAGGAGGAAGTGATGGTGGTGGTGGAAGAGGAGGAGGAGGAGGAGGAGGAGGAGGAGGAGGAGGTGGAGGAGGAGGAGGAGGAGGAGGAGGAGGAGGAGGAGGAGGAGGAGGAGGAGGAGGAGGAGGAGGAGGAGGAGGAGGAGGAGGAGGAGGAGGAGAAGGAGGAGGAGGAGGAGGAGGAGACGGAAGAACAAGAACAAACAGAAGAGAAAAGTAAACAGAAAGTAAGAGTAAAGAGAACAACAAGAGAATGAGACAGAAGAGGAAATTAAATAAATAAATTAATAAACAAGAGAAGAGGAATAGGAGAAAAAAAAAAACAGTGATAAAAAGAAGGACAGAATGCAAGGAGCGAGGGCGGGCCACTCCTTCGCCGATTGGAACCTTCCGTCAATGTAGCCGGGAGATTGGCCAATCCCGATAAGATCCGGCCGGTGGCGAGCCCGAAGAGAGGAGGGAAAAGGCCATGTTATTTTGGATACCTTTTTTTTTTTTGGGGTAGCTGTGTGGGGCTATGATGTTTTTCTTTTTAAGAAAGTTGATAAGAGAGTAGAATCAGAGATGAGGTTCTTTAGAAATAAGGGATAGATGTGGAGATGGATAGATGGACAGATTACGATAAGGGATAAGTAGCTTTGATGAGATCTAAATGTAAAATGACTCCCTCTTTCCAATATATATATATATATATATATATATATACATATATATATATATATATATATATATATATATATATATGTATATATATATATATATATATATATATATATATATATATATATATATATATATATATATATATATATATATATGTATATATATATATATATATATATATATATATATATATATATATATATATATATATATATATATATATATATATATATATATATATATATATATATATATATATATATATATATATATATATATATATATATATATATATATATATATATATATATATATATATATACATATTAATATTTTTTTATGTACATACATATTATATAATATTATATATATATATATATATATATATATATTATTATATATATTATTTCATATATTATTTATATATATATATATATATATACATATTTATTTATTTATATATATACATTTATATATATATATATATATATATATATATATATATATATATATATATATATATATATATATATATATATATATATATATATATATATATAGAGAGAGAGAGAGAGAGATAAATAGATAGATAAAGAGATGATAGGTAGAGGATGATATATATATAAAAGATAGATAGATAGATGCTTATAGGTATATATGGTATATTAAGGGTTACGTTGTATATATATATGTGTGTGTGTGTGTGTGTGTGTGTGTGTGTGTGTGTGTGTGTGTGTGTGTATGTGCGTGTGTGTGTGCATAACGCTCTAAAAATGTAAACCAGCATTAGATGGAGAATGAAACAGCACTAACAATTGAACCACCTGTAGCGTCTAAGAGGGTAAAACGATTCAGATCCCCTCTTGCGATGCTCATAACCCATCGGGAGGCGAGAGGAGGGATCTCATCCTAAACACGGCTCCCTCTGGCTTCAGTCGTCTATACACAGATACTCCCGCGATGGCATATGGTAATTGTGGATGGCGCTTTCCCGCCTTTCTTTTGTCTCCGAAAACCTGGAATTGAATTATTTCGAAGAACACATAAGGGGAAGACGAACTGAAAGCGTATTCATTTCTTAGTAGTATATTCAAAGGGTGACTCCCTAATATAGTTACTTTGTGAAGAGGGATGTGTTGTATGTAAATATGAATGACTAATGGTATAATAGCACCGACGTATCCACTTGTATATAGGTCGTATATACAAGTGAATATGTCGGTGTTGTTACTTCTGAATATTTTGGTTATGGACTAGATACGTGTCTGTGTATATATATATATA
>BOPN01010158.1:20000-25466 GCA_017312705.2 Penaeus japonicus
ACACACTTACACACACACATTAATACACACAAACACACACACACACGCTCTTACCATTTCGGATTCCAGACTATAAAAAAAGAAAAAAAAGGGGGGGGGGTATAACACTTCTTTCACTCCTTTAATAGTATCTGATGACGGGGAGACAGAGAGAAAGAAAGAAAAAAAAAACATTTAAGGAAGGTGAGACAGAGAGTGGGAAGGAATAATGCTTAAGGAAGGAAAGACAAAAAGAGGGAATAATGCTTAAGGAAGGAGAGACAGGGAGAAGAAAAAAAAACAACAATGTTTAAGAAAGGAGAGACTGAGAGAAAGAAGAAATAATGCTTAAGGAAGGAGATAGAGAGAAAGAAGAAAAACTGCTTAAAGAAGCAGAGACAGAGAAAAAGAAGGAAGAGTGCTTAAGGAAGGAGAGACAGAGAAAAAAGAGAAACAATGCTTAAGATAGGAGAGGCAGAGAGAAAGAAAAAACAATGCTTAAGGAGGAAGAGACAGAGAGAAAGAAGGAATAATGCAAATGAAGGAGAGACAGAGAGAAAGAAGGAATAATGCGTAGAGAAGGAGAGACAGAGAGAAAGAAGGAATAATGCTTAAGGAAGGAGAGACAGAGAGAAAGAAGAAAAAACTGCTTAACGAAGGAGAGACAGAGAGAAAGCAGAAACACTGCTTAAGAAAAGAGAGAGAGAGAGAAAGAAACAATTATTAAGGAAGGAGAGACAGAGATAAAGAGAAACACTGCTTAAGGAAGGAGAGACAGAGAGAAAGAAGAAACAATTCTTAAGGAAGGAGAGATAGAGAGAAAGAAGGAACAATGCTTAAGAAAGGAGAGACAGAGAGAAAGACACAATTCTTAAGGAAGGAGAGACAGAGAGAAGGAAGAAATACTGCTTAAGAAAGGAGAGACAGAGAGAAAAAAAGAAATAGTTCTTAAGGAAAGAGAAACAGAGAGAAAGAAGAAGAAAAATCTTAAGGATAGAGAGACAGAGAAAAAGAAGAAACAATTCTTAAGCAAGGAGAGACAGAGAGAAAGAAGGAATAATGCTTAAGGGAAGAATGACAGAGAGAAAGAAGAAACAATTCTTAAGGAAGGAGAGACAGAAAGAAAGAAGAAACACTGCTTAAGGAAGGAGAGACATAGAGAAAGAAGGAACAATTCTTAAGGAAGGAGAGACAGAAAGAAAGAAGAAACACTGCTTAAGGAAGGAGAGACAGAGAGAAAGAAGGAACAATTCTTAAGGAAGGAGAGACAGAAAGAAAGAAGAAACAATTCTTAAGGAAGGAGAGACAGAGAGAAAGAAGGAACAATGCTTAAGGAAGGAGAGAGAGAGAGAGAAAGAAGAAACAATTCTTAAGGAACGAGAGACAGAGAGAAAGAAGAAACAATTCTTAAGGAAGGAGAGATAGAGAGAAAGAAGGAACAATGCTTAAGGAAGGAGAGACAGAGAGAAAGAAGGAACAATTCTTAAGGAAGGAGAGACAGAGAGAAAGAAGGAACAATGCTTAAGGAAGGAGAGACAGAGAGAAAGAAGGAAGAATTCTTAAGGAAGGAGAGACAGAAAGAAAGAAGAAACACTGTTTAAGAAAGGAGAGAGAGAGAGAAAGAAGAAACAATTCTTAAGGAAGGAGAGACAGAGAGAAAGAAAAAACAATTCTTAAGGAAGGAGAGACAGAGAGAAAGAAAAAACAATTCTTAAGGAAGGAGAGACAGAGAGAAGGAAGAAATACTGTTTAAGGAAGGAGAGACAGAGAGAAAGAAGAAACACTGTTTAAGAAAGGAGAGAGAGAGAGAAAGAAGAAACAATTCTTAAGGAACGAGAGACAGAGAGAAAGAAAAAACAATTCTTAAGGAAGGAGAGACAGAGAGAAGGAAGAAATACTGTTTAAGGAAGGAGAGACAGAGAGAAAGAAGAAACACTGTTTAAGGAAGGAGAGACAGAGAGAAGGAAGAAATACTGCTTAAGAAAGGAGAGACAGAGAGAAAGAAGAAACACTACTTAAATTGGGGGTTTACACGATCAAACGGTTCGCCATGCGGTTCGACAGACACGTGTTTGAAGTGATGTCTGAACAGGTGAACGGGATATTTGGTTGTCGAACACGATGGTCAAACGGTTTGAGGAAAGTCCGTTCGAGCCTGACTTTTATGGGCGGGGCTTCCTTGTCCACAAACCGTTTGAATATGAGAACACCCGGCGAATATCAAACCTCAGTTGCGCTTCAAACCAAGGAGTGGACGCATCATACATGTATCTTCATACGTAAGGAAAGGGGTGACACGCCTCAGTAGATCAATGTATGTTTCTTCTGACATCTCTTCGGGCCGTTTGACGAGCAGGTTCGACAACCAGGTTTGACGAACCGTTTGACCGTGTAAACCCCCTTAAGGAAGGAGACACAGAGAGAAAGAAGAAATAATTCTAAGGAAGGAGAGGCAGAGAGAAAAAAGAAATAATTCTTAAGGAAGGAGAGGCAGAGAGAAAGAAGGAATAATTCTAAGGAAGGAGAGGCAGAGAGAAAGAAGGAATAATTCTAAGGAAGGAGAGGCAGAGAGAAAAAAGAAATAATTCTTAAGGAAGGAGAGACAAAGAGAAAGAAGAAATAATTCTTAAGGAAGGAGAGGCAGAGAGAAAGAAGAAATAATTCTTAAGGAAGGGAGACAGAGAGAAAGAAAAAATGATTCTTAAGGAAAGAGAGACAGAGAGAAGAAGGAACAATGTTTAAGGAAGGAGAGACAGAAAGGAGAGACAGAGAGAAAGAAGAAATAATGCTAAGGAAGGAGATGCAGAGAGAAAGAAGGAACAATTCTTAAGGAAGGAGAGACAGAGAGAAAGAAGGAACAATGCTTAAGGAAGGAGAGACAGAGAGAAAGAAGAAACAATTCTTAAGGAAGGAGAGACAGAGAGAAGGAAGAAACACTGTTTAAGGAAGGAGAGACACAGAGAAAGAAGGAACAATGCTTAAGGAAGGAGAGACAGAGAGAAAGAAGAAACACTGTTTAAGGAAGGAGAGATAGAGAGAAAGAAGAAACAATTCTTAAGGAAGGAGAGACAGAGAGAAAGAAGAAACACTGTTTAAGGAAGGAGAGATAGAGAGAAAGAAGAAACAATTCTTAAGGAAGGAGAGACAGAGAGAAAGAAGGAACAATGCTTGAGATAAGGAATCACTTCCTCGGATAAGACGCGGGAAGGTCTTAAGTGATGTTAAAAGCCGTAAAGGGAACGTGTTACCGGTGCGAGACCTACATGAGAAATTCTTGACGAGTGAGAGGAAGAAGGAGAAGAAGAAGGAAAGAAGAAGGAGATGATGATGATGATGAAAAAGGAGAAAGTGATGAAGAAGAAGTTTAAGATGAATGAAAAGAAAAACAAAAATAAGAGGAAGATGAACAAGAAGAGGGATATGAGGAGGAAGAAGATAAAGAAGAAAAAAAAGAAGAGGAAGGAGAAAATGAAATAGAAAGAGAAGGTGGAAATGAAGAAGAAGGGGAAGGAGAAGAAGAACATGAAAAAGAAGAAGATAATAAGAATAAGAATAATAAGACGAAAAAGTAGATAAGGATAAAAGGGGAAAAAAGTAAAAAAGTAAAGAAAAAAAGAATAATGAGAAGAAAGTTAGGAAGGAGAAGAAGAAGAAGAAAAAAAAAAAGGTGGAAAAGAAGAAAAAGAAGATGAAGAAGAAAAAAATTAATAAAAACAAGAAGGTGAAAAAGAAGATGATGAAGAAGAAGAAACAGGAGAAAGAAGAACAAGAAGATTGTTTTTGAAGTGGCGAATATGTTACAGAAAGCGAGGTGGGGATCGAAAGGGGAGGGGGGGGGGGGGGGTAGAACGCCCGCGAGGAGGAAATGGAAAACCGGGTAAGCGAATGGGAGAGAGAAAGAGAATTATTGGGAAAGATGCAATGTGTCGATTTTTTTTTATTTATTTGCGAGTTTGTTTATATGCAGATTTATATACGTAGGTATATCTTTGTGTGTAGCTATATATCTAGCTATCTATTTACATGTATATATATATATATATATATATATATATATATATATATATATATATATATATATATATATATATATATGTATATATATATATATATATATATGTATATATATATATATATATAATATATATATATATATATATATATATATATATATATATATATATATATATATATATATATATATATATACATATATCTGTATGAACAGATGAGTAATAAAGAAAATCTTATTTTGATGTCTGAATTCCCTGAACTTCTTCACTACGTGATTAGCGTCAAGATTTTGTTTTGATATCACAATTCACTTTCCTTTCACTTCAACTTACTTTGTTCCTTAATTCGATATACTTTGTCGTCTTACGGAATCCTATTTATGTTAAGCAGCGCAAAGTTGAACGGCATTATAATTAGTTTTTGCATCAGAATTACAAATTTCTTGAACATACAGACCAGCGGTTCTGAACCAGGGGGGCGTAGTGAGCAAGTGCCAGAGGCGGGTGGGTGAGGGGGTGGGAATGGGGTTGGGGGGAGAGGGGGGTGAAGCAAATCCACGGGGGGGGAATAAGGAAGTTCTCTAATCATTTGTAATCTTCTTAACAAGTGGGTTACCCGAGTCTAGAAAATGAAGCATATTTAAATATGTAAATGCTTTCAGAGACGTCACGCATTGGGCATAGCTATAGTGTTGGTTTATACCTTATAAGGAAAGTAAGATTTTGATACGAGGATGCATACAATATTGTGTAATGCATATTGGTGTGTATGTGTTTCTCTCTCTCTCTCTCTCTCTCTCTCTCTCTCTCTCACTCCCTCCCTCCCTCCCTCCCTCCATCTCTCTCTCTCTCTGTGTGTGTACATTAGCATTGCCATAACATTTCGATTGGGTGAAGCTTTGAGGTGGGGAGGGAGGGGGGGGGGCGCAGAGGACTAACTACATGGGACGTAATGGTAATATGGCAATGAACCACGGATATAGATATGGCGATGAAGAATATACATTTGCTGCTACTGTTAATAATAGATAACACACAAAAATATGATTAATCACCATAATCGAAAAAAAATATACCAACAACATTATCAACTCTGGATTTCATTATTACTTCGATGATTTCCGTTTTAATCTAATCTCTACCGAAGAACAGCCACCAAATAAAATACTGTTATATACTTTTAAATTCTTCAAAGTCGAACCGTGACTAAACCTTGTCAAAACTTTGTGGAAAATATACACCTAAAAAGGAAAAAAAAAAAAAAAGATGAAAGCAGCATCAGCTGGAAATCAACAGGTGTGCAAGGTCAGCAACCGATCTAAATCAGAATTCATCCAGGAAGGAAGAATCATCTGAGGTAGACTCTACTTGTAAAGGTAATTGTGTGTGTGTGTGTGTGTGTGTGTGTGTGTGTGTGTGTGTGTGTGTGTGTGTGTGTGTGTGTGTGTGTGTGTGTGTGTGTGTGTGTGTGTGT
>BOPN01010159.1:10000-20000 GCA_017312705.2 Penaeus japonicus
TCATTATTATTCCCTCAATTAGATAATTTGTCAATTAAACCTATTAGATCTCTGAACACTGAAAAAGACTGATATTTTTTCCAAAACCATTGCAGAATGCGTCAGTCTACATACTGCCGCCACCCCACTATGGAGTATGGAATATAGATGTCGGAATCATTCATCCCACAAATTTTTTTGGCCACAAATAAATATAATTATGTTTCGTTCAACTTTAATTGGAATACTGAAGGTATTGTCATGCTGTTGATATTGCCTTTCTGCTTTAAGCTCGATGTTGATTGACTTTCAGTTTCAGTGTACCTAAAGTGGGGTGGCGGCAGTATGTAGACTGCCGCGTTCTTTTCATATCATAGGTTTTGAGGCAGAGAAAAGAACGCTTTACTGCCACGGACCAACACAACCAAATCTACTTTGGTTTTGGAAAATATATATATATATATATATATATATATATATATATATATATATATATATATATATATATATATATATATATATATATATATATATATATATATATATATATATACATATATATATATATATATATATATATATATATATATATATATATATATATATATATATATATATATATATATATATATATATATATATATATATATATATATATATATATATATATATATATATATATGCATTATTTATGCATATAGATAGATAGATAGATATAGATATATACAGTATATGTGTGTGGGTAAATATATATGTATGTATTCACACACACACACACACACACACACACACACACACACACATATACACACATAATATATATATATATATATATATATATACATATATATATATATATATATATATATATATATATATATATATATATATATATATATATATACATATATATGTATATATATATATATATATATATATATATATATATATATATATATATATATATATATATATATATATTATACATATATACATATACTAAGTATGTATCAATCCTCTAAAACAAATGTGTAAATGCGTTCTGAACATTTTTTACTATCAATATATAACAGCTGATCTAATTTGGAGCAGAATGATTAAGAGAACTTGTTTTCAAAAATTAGTTACACGCACCTATAATACATATTCCAGAGAGATGATTTTTTATAATCTGGAAATGTATATAATTTTGATACTCGATCATCAGTTAAAAATATCCCTAGAATCCTTGCTGGAAATGGGAATGTAAACAGTACATATATACAGTATATATAGAACTGGCTAGATGGTATTTACTAACACTGGCAAAGACCTAACTCAAAATTATGTATTGTTATTAGTAATGCGGGATATAATCTCGAATGTATTTTCAGAGATTAATTTTGGGAAGGAGTGTAAAAAGATAAGAGGTTTTTATTCGTAGAAATAAATTGGTGATGGTGATAATGATGGTGATAATGGTGGTGGTAATAAACATGATATCAAGGATGATGATACTGGTGGTGGTTATGATAATGATAATAATAATATTGATAATGTTAGTGAAAATGGTAATGATGATAATGATTTTCATAATAATGATGATGTTCATGATAATGACGAAGAAAAAGATGATGATGATGATGGTGATGAAAATGGCAATGAAGATGATGATTTTGATGAAGATGATGATAATGATGATGATGATGATAATAACTAAAATGATAATGCAATGAACATCACCAATAACAAGTTGTAGAATCAGTCGCAAGGAAGAAGAAGACGAGGAAGAAAAAAAAATTGCCAAAATAAAGAGAAGGATGAGAGTTAAGATAATGATAAACAAGAAAATAAGATCAAGAGAAAACATTTTACTTTGAAAAATATATTGCTGTTTGCATCCCAATTTTCTTCTTTTTTTTCATCTCTCTCTCTTTTTAGTCATTTGCTCTTTCTCTAACTTGAGATTAAATTTTCTATGCTTTGATCTTCGCAAAGTAACGGGACAACGCTTCAACTTTCATCTTGCAAAAAAAAAAGAGAAAAAAACAACTTACTTGTCCTCTTTTGATCTAAAGGTTTATTCCCAAGCAAGCAAAAAAAAAAAAAAAAAAAAGTTCATAATAATGGTAACAACATCAACATTTTAAACATATATCGTTAAAGATGATAATAAAGAAAATCCTCCATCCCCCGACCACCACGGAGAGAAATCCACTTTTGCATCACAACACGAGTTGATGGAGAATGTAATCTCCACTAAATTGAATTTCTGTGGCCCGCCCTCTTAGCCTACGTGTTTTTTAAAGGATTCTATGCGACGCACGTGGCATCGGCAGAATAACCGGGTTTTAAGACGATGAAGAAAAAGGGAAAGGATGGGGGAGAAGGAGAGAGAGAGAGAGAGAGAGAGAGAGAGGGAGAGAGAGAGAGAGAGAGAGAGAGAGAGAGAGAGAGAGAGAGAGAGAGAGAGAGAGAGAAAAGGTCAAGAGAAAGAGGAGAGAACGAACATCAATGCGTTTGTTGATTATGCAATGTATATCATTCTATATTTTTCTCTGATCCTAAAGACTTTTTTCAATATATATTCAACCTAATTGTATATGATCATTATATCTGCGCAAAATGTTACAGGCGATTTCCTAAAAAGAATCGTGGTTGAAATGGCCATATGGCCGGAACCAGCAGATTAGATTTAACTTGTGAACCAGTTCTGTGTCTGGGCCAACAGTGAAATTAATTCTTTCAACGGTAATAAAAAAAGAAAGAAAAAAAAATTCTAGCTGAGAAATGTATTTTCTTTTATTATTTCATGATATCTATGAACTTCTAGTTATTATTGATATTACTAATAGTTACATTATCATTGTCTTAACCATCATTGTTATTATACCCATGAATAATACAATTACTTTGATTTTTTGGATAATACTACTGATAATATGAAGGATAATATCATCACTGGTATCATCCCTTGTATCAGTCTTATCATAATCATTAGTATTAGCAATGTTATCATCGATGCTGACCTGGTAAGTGAATTAGTCAATACCATTATCAATTGATATTAGCCTGTCATTCTTGACAAGTTTTTTTTCAGCTCTGTTGTTGATTGTCAGTACATTCAAGTGAAAAGTGTAGAATTCGTATATCCTTTGATATGAAATATCTGACAAACTCTGGTTGATTTTTTATTAACAAAAAGATCAACAAACAGAAATAAATAAACAACAAAGCTTTATTTACATCATCAACGTAACCATCAGAATCATGCAATTATTGTTAGCATTGCAACAGACTATTGGTTCCTCGACACGATTTTAATATTTCTATATCGTTTTGCATTCGTATATGACATGCACTACATCATAATGGTGCATATTCATGAATTAAATTGCAAACCCTTGCATACTGTTGCAGTTTGACCATTAGCTTGTACAATAATTCATTTTTGAGAAATACTCTCTTATACAGTCTCTCTCTCTCTCTTTTTCTCTCTCTTTCTCTCTCTCTCATTCTCTCTCTCTCTCTCTCTCTCTCTCTCTCTCTCTCTCTCTCTCTCTCTCTCTCTCTCTCTCTCTCTCTCTCTCTCTCTCTCTCTCTCTCTCTCTCTCTCTCTCTCTCTCTCTCTCTCTCTCTCTCTCTCTCTCTCTCTCTCTCTCTCTCTCTCTCTCTCTCTCTCTCTCTCTCTCTCTCTCTCTCTCATTCTCTCTCTCTCTCTCTCTCTCTGCTTCTCTCTCATTCTCTCTCTTTCTCTCTCTCCATTTCTCTCTCTCTCTCTCTCTCTCTCTCTCTCTCTCTCTCTCTCTCTCTCTCTCTCTCTCTCTCTCTCTCTCTCTCTCTCTCTCTCTCTCTCTCTCTCTCTCTCATTCTCTCTCTCTCTCTCTTTCTCTCTCTCCATTTCTCTCTCTCTCTCTCTCTCTCTCTCTCTCTCTCTCTCTCTCTCTCTCTCTCTCTCTCTCTCTCTCTCTCTCTCTCTCTCTCTCTCTCTCTCTCTCTCTCTCTCTCTCTCTCTCTCTCTCTCTCTCTCTCTCTCTCTCTCTCTCTCTCTCTCTCTCTCTCTCTCTCTCTCTCTCTCTCTCTCTCTCTCTCTCTCTCTCTCTCTCTCTCTCTCTCTCTCTCTCTCTCTCTCTCATTTCTATTATATCCTTTCCTAGGCATCTTCCCTTTTTCCCTCTTTGCTCTCCTCTCTCCTCTCATTCCTCTTACATTTTCCGTTCCCGACTCCGTCCCTCCACCTTCCTTCTCTACTACTTCCTCCCCCATCCCTAGCATCCTCTTCCTCCTCTTTACACCTCCAAAACCCCTTCAAAACCCCTCCAACCCTCTATCCACCTACCCTCAACCCCCAACCACCTCTACACCCCAAACCCCACCCCAACTCCCACTCCCTTCAACGAGCCCCCGCGAAAGAGGTCAGTGCCAAGAGCAGTGCCTGGCGTGACACTCGCTGAGGCAGGCAGGTAAATGGACGGGACGCACAGGACATTCACAGGAGCGAGATTGGATGCGCGGCGACTTATCGGAGGCTGGGAGAGAGAGATGCAGCGGGACTGAGATTATAGAAAGAGGAGAGAAAGGAAGAAAGGAGGATAGGGAACGAGAGGATGGAAAAAAGACAGGGAATTTAGAACTAGGATGACCGAAAGATACAGCAGTATTACAGAGAGATAGAAGGAAGAGGGAAAAAGTAGAAGATAAGAGAAGAGTGAGACGTGGAGGGACAGACATTAAAAAGAGTGGCGGATACAGCAAGATTGCAAAACATACGAGGAAGATAGTGAAAGGGAAGAGAAAGAATAGAGAAGAGAAGGCGAGGGGGCGTAGAAGGAAAGTGATTAATTTTAGAGGAAGATTGGTAGATGATACGTCGATACTAATGGAGAGAGAGGTTACAGAATGAGAAAAGAAAGAAGAGTGAGAAGACGTTGAGAAAAGGGAAGGGGACGAGGAAAAAAGCAGGTGGCAAAAAAAGAGGAGAGGAAATATGGAGGAAGTAAAGAAGATAAACTATTACGAGTTATCGGAGCCTCCGAGAGTAACGGGGAGAGGGAGATTACAGACTGAGAAGGGAATGGGGGAAAGAAGAGGAAGAGCGACATAAATGCAGAAAGAGGAGGACGTAGATGGAAGGTAGAGGAGATAGTAAGGAAAGTGGATAGGGAGCGAGAGGAAAGTCAAGGACAATCATTGGACTAGGTAGGAAGAGGAAGAGGCGAAATGAATAGGGTAGGATGGAAGGAAGGCATAGAGGAGAGGAAGGGAGAATAGAGGAAGATGTGGTAGACTGGAGGGAGAGGAGGAGGAAGAAGAGGGTCAAGAAAAGGGAAAAGAAGTAAAGGGATAAGGTGAGGAGGAAGAAGAGGGGTAAATAGAGAAGTAGAAAGGACAGGATTAAACAAAATAGGAAAAGTAAAATAAAAGGAAAAGTGAGATAGGGAAAATGGATAATAAGAGGAGGAAAAAGACTAGTAGCAGGAAGAGAGGGGAAAATGGAGAAGGACGACGAAGGAAAGAAGAAATAGATGGAGGAAGAGAAGGAAATGGAAAGGAGGATGATAGAGTATGAGGAGAAGAGGGAGATGGAAGGGAAGAAGATAGAGATGGAGGAGGAGAAGGAGGTGGAAGATAGATAGAAATGGAGGAGGAAAGGGAAATGGAGAGGAGAGGGATGTTGAAGATACATAGAGATGGAGGAGGAGAATGGAATATTGAATTTGAAACATTTACAGAACTACATCCCCTGCAAAAATCCATGGAAAAAATGTCATAACATCTACCCAACTTGGCTGAACTTCTATTGACTTACGAGGGCCATAGTCAAACATTAAGAATACATGTCTGAGGGGCTGCACTGTAGTGCTCACCTTATTTGCTAACTGAAGTCATAAACGATAAAAAGAAAAAAACATATATAATCAATCATATAAAATATACCCAGTGTATCACTAAACTCTTATTGTTACAAGTAATATCATCACTTGTCAGCTGATGATTTCCAACTGTAGTTGCTGAGCAAACTGTTGCTGCATCATATGCATCATCTGCTCCATCTTCTGCAGTAACATTTGCAGCAGGTCCTTACTTTCCTGTGGAGTAGGGCTGGTGCTGGCTGTGAAACTGACGGCGTTAATACTGAAGCAGACGCTGAAGCAAGCGCTGTGTCTTGTACTGGAACGGGTTCTGCAACCGATGTTGATGTTGAAGCAGAAACTGAGGCTGGTTTTGCAACAGGTGCTGACACTTCTGCTGAAGCTAGCACTGAAGCTGGTACTGAAAGTAGCAAAGAGCTATTTTCAGGAACTGAGACAAACACTAAAGCTGGTGCCAAAGCTGAAAGTGAGGCTGGAGGGGCCTTGCGTTTTGGGCCAGTATGTTTGGCCACTTATTTTTTCCAAGTTGTGGGAATTCCGTCTCGTCGTTAAGGCGAAGAGGTGAGATGAGGCTCCGCGAGAGGAGAACTGCCGGTTGTTTCTTTTTAATATTTTTTTCTATCTTTCGGACACATAATGAAGAATTTGCATTATGTTCAAGTCTACAATTGACACATTTCCTTGGTATATGATTACCCTGTGAGAATTTATTCGGCCCATTCCTTGCTTGCGTGAGCAGCCGCGCAATAACAGCTCGCGAGGATAGGTGCGTGCCCCGTGTCCCCATTTAGAGCAGTTGGAGCAAAATGGAGTAAGTATTTTAAAGACAGCACGCCTGAAGGATGCCATGCCTTCAACAATTTTGATGTCTAAGGAATTTTCTCATGCTTGTGATGAGTCGCTGTGCCAGCATACCATTAATTCTAACACGGTTGACATGTAATGTTATCACTGTAATCTGTAATCTCACTGAATTCAATTTCACTAGGAACACAGAATACAACGAAATTAGTGCACGCCCTTTGCCATACACTCTGCTTTTTTCAAGCATTTCTCCTGCTGCTCTAGTCGTAGTATGTGTATGAGAATTCATTCGTTATTGCACCGTACACTATAACGACCTAGTTTAAATTCTAGGGCTCCTTTAGTTTTGTTAAAAGGTGCCATCTTTAAGACTTGAGACACCCAGAGGTATTTGTCTCCATGCGTCGCAAGTTTCGCATCATTTTTGAAATATGCACATAGATGGCTTGGCGATACAATTTCTATAGACCCGTTACTTAACTGTCTCTTTGCTTTTTCTTTTTTTCTCTCTTTTTTTCTCTCATTGTGTGTGTCCGTATCACATACCGAGATGTCCATTTCAGTCAGAACATAAAAAAAACAAAAAACGGCGGAGAAGACATTGTTTAAACAGGTGTCCTGAGGTCAGGTCATTCGCCAAAACGTCGCTCACTTATTTGCAAAGGATATGGTCAATATAGAGACCGCAGAGATTCCTTAAACACCTGATTATTTATCTGCTGTGAATTCCTTAATTAATCGTTTTTGCTTGTAAGTCACTTTCAATCATTGTAGATATGATATGATCGCGACCGTAAGTATTTATAGACTCAATTGACTGAGTGATCAGGGCGTTAAAGGTCACACTAGGTCACAGAAGGTAAAAACACGTCCTTTCGCTATAACGGCTGACACAAAACTGGAGGAGGAGAGTTAGAGGGAAGATTGATAAAGATGGAAGATACATAGACACGGAGGAAGAGAGGGCGATGGAAAATGTATATAGAAATAGTGAAATAAAACGATGCATGAAATGCATTACGATTCCAAAATAAGAGGATGGAGAAACGAAGAAGAAGATCGAAGGGAAAGAGATATAAGAGGGCGATGAAGAAATGGAGGGTGGAGAGATAATGAAGCAAGAACTGATAAAGATAGAGAGAGGCGTATAGAAGAAAGTAGAAAGAGGAGGGAAGAACATGAAGAGAGAGGAGGAAGGAAGGAAGAAGAAGAGGATAGGGAAGGAAAGAAGATAAAAAGAGAAGAAAGAGAGATAAGCAAGAATTGAATCAGAAACGAGTGAGTGAGGATGGAAAGAACGCGAGGCTCGGAATAGCAGAATGAAGGGTGGAGGACAAGAGGAAAGGAGAAGGAGGAGGAGAAGAGATGTATAAGGGAGATGGAAGAATAAAGAGGAAAAATAAGAAAAAAGAAAGATGGTGGGAAGAAGCGATAGAGAGGGGATGAGAATAGTGGAGGAGAGGAAGATAGAAAAAGGGAGGAAGAAGAGGATAGGAAGGGGAAGAAAATAGAAGGAGGAGAAGGAAGACGAGGGCAGGGGATGAAAAGGAGGTAGAAAGGAGAGGAACTAGACGATGTGGGATAAGGATGGTGGGTCGGGGGGAATTTGAGAAAGAGGGAGAACAAGACCCCCACACACACACACACACACACACACACACACACACACACACACACACACACACACACACACACACACACACACACACACACACACACACGCCCACACACAACACACAGAGAAACAGAGACATCAAAAGCATTCCAACCCCCTTCCCTCCCTCCCTCCCTCCCTCCCACCTCTTTCCCCCCATACCCCCTCCCACCCACTTCCTTCCTTCTTCCCTCCCTTCCTTCCCCCTCCCCCCACCTCCTTACCCCCTCCCCATCCACTTTGCAAGATTACCATGCACGGTTAGCACTTCAGACTTTCCCAGCACAACAACCCCCTTCTTCAGCAGAGTCACGGCTCTCCAAACGATCACTGAATATTCAGCAGAGTCAACCCTTCCCTTGAGTCGTCTTTGTCATTGCAGACGTTCCTGAAGGAGGAGAGAGAGGTGGAGGGTGAGGCGTAAGACTAAAATCCTCGCAGAGTTTCCAGTTTTGAGATTTTTGTCACTAACTTTGGCAACATTTGGTAGGCCTCGGTTGCGTGTCTGTCATGTAGCCTTTAGTCCTTGAACAATTTTTCAGTTGGCTTCTCTGGTAATTTATAATGTTGGTCCGAATACTTTTTTTTTTTTGCGGGATTTGTTTGCAACTATTTCAGCTCCATTTTCATATAATTTAGCGAGCTCAGTGTTCTCGTGTGTATGTTTTTTTTTTCATCGAGAACAAAGTCGATACCAATACAAACAATCACGGTAATTGAATAATAATTAAGTATGAAGAACAACAACAATAAAACGATGTTAGTATTATTTTTATCATCATCACCTTCCTTCTATTGCTACTACCGCTATGATCATTACCATCACAAGTTAGGTCAATAACAATTTAATTGAGCAAAGCTGAGCAAGCTGTAGTTCAGTAGTGCAGCCTTAGGGAAATTGCTGTTCCATTGCCACCTATGACGAGGGAGTGCATCTCTCTCTCTCTCTCTCTCTCTCTCTCTCTCTCTCTCTCTCTCTCTCTCTCTCTCTCTCTCTCTCTCTCTCTCTCTCTCTCTCTCTCTCTCTCTCTCTCTCTCTCTCTCTCTCTCTCTCCCTCCCTCCCCCACTCTCTCTCTCTTTCTCTTTTGCATGTATGTCTGTATCCCTTTCTGATGTCCTTTTTATACCTTAAAAATATTTCTGACCATATTTGTAAATGTCTCTGCAATTTGTTAGAAAAAAAAATTCTTTTTGGCGTACCGGAGACCACGCGTATGGCGAAAAAATCTCTTTTATTTCTTTAATTCTAAAGAACATTCCGACTACCTGCAAATGGACTCAAGTAAAATCTTTTTCCTCTCTTAAAATTGTGGTTAACAGAAACAGACAGAAATAGAGACACTCCTCAAAATCTAAAAAAAAAGGAGATCAGAAGCACATCTTTGAAACGAACTGACAACCAGTCCAGAAATTAATTCACACCATTAATACTCTCAAAGACGGTATCGGCCAGCAGTCATCACCCCCAACCGCCCGTGTTGATAAAGCAGGAATGCAACCAACGAAGATGACACACTTTCACTCTGCAATGTAAACAAACCTCTCTTCTGGATGTCACTGATTGACACACTCTTAGCACTACATTTTCTCCATGGACAGAAGTAGCTCAACTATACGGTTATGCGCTATTTTCATATAGCCGAGACATGATTTTGTGCCTTGTATATTCAAAAATTATATATCGTTATTGAAATAATTTACAATCCGTAG
>BOPN01010160.1:0-2500 GCA_017312705.2 Penaeus japonicus
GGACATCTTGTTTGTTTGTTTTCTCACTGGACAATTATTTTGTAATCATGCTCCCTTGGATGCTCTCCATCACTGTACATCCTATGGGTCATAATAGGAAGAATCTGCATAGAGGTTTGAGACGAATTCCCAAAAGAGCATTCCGATAGATCGCGAAAGCCAGCCTTATTAGTGTTCTCGTTTCAAGGGAAAGAAACTACTTTTGGAAAAGTGTTGGGAGTAGTCTGCTTAAAAATATGAATTTATATATACATATATATATATATATATACATATATATATATATGTGTGTGTGTGTGTGTGTGTGTATATATCTCTTTTTTTAACTTTTACTGGATCTCAATGACCTTAACCAGTTGGAAAAGATCATTGAAATCTTTAGTTTTCGCCCTAAATTGGATCTATCATTTTGGGGCTCCGACCACTACCTTCTAGTCTGTCGCTGGCCGTTGTCGTTCTTGGCCGCCCCTCCGGTTTGACAAAAGAAACCTTTTCAGAACTGCAAAACTCGGACCTGCCCACACTCCAGTTTTGTTCCCAAGAACCTAATTAGGTTCCAGGGTGACAGCCATAACCGTGTCCATGTGTAAGTTGTCAGCAGTTTTGTCAGTTGGTATAGTTTTAAGTTTTTATCCATGCAAAGAGAACGTCTTTCACCCTCCAATGCCCCTACCCACCAAGGGGAGGGCAGTCGCAGACCCATGCGATGCCGATAAGGCAGTGACTACTTGACTCAAGTCTAGCCCAGAACACCAGTCGATTGACTTAATTAAGCCAGGATCAGGCAACCCGTCTTTCCAGTATATCGGACCGAAAGGGCGTGTTGCTAGCTGTAGGGCTAACTGGTGCACAGCATCGGTCAACCAGGCCTCACAGGGATGTCATGTGGGTAGGTGAGAAATTCCCCGGTGGGAAGGCCAGAGGAGTGAGCAACCCCACCTACTGGATCAGCAATATAGGAACCATTTGGTCACCCCACCGCCCAAGGAAGGCTTGCAAGCCCCCATACCACTACCAGGCAGTTCCTATTATGGGGGCACTATGGAATTAACAGAAGACAAGTAGGATGGAAAAGTGTCTATAAGGGATAAAAATAATACTCCACTCTCCCCCAAAAATGCACACCTGTACTACCTCACATGCACAATTAGCAATCCTGCACTTCATTCTGTACCGTTATGTTGTTTATATAATTAGTTGCGTTTACCTCTAATTTTGCATTATTTTGTTATGAACCTATGAACTGAACTGTGTTTATTCTTTCTCTTTAGCCCTGTAAATGTTCCATTTTGTTTTATTTCAATATTGGCCCCCCTTTTATTTCATGAATGCTTTCTTTCACTTATATGTATGCATGCTGTCCTTTCGTCCCCTCCCGATGGCATAGCCAGACCTAGTTGTGATTCTCTTCAATCCTTTTGATTCGGTTACAGATTTCACAATTCTCATCTCTTGCAATCAATCACCATGTCACAATAATCTCGCCTCAACTTCATCATCCTTACACAGCGTCAGCGTCCCGCATCCTAATCCTCCCCTCCTCGTCTCGCTGGTTCGGGATTTCTGACACGTGACACCTTCCGCTTGTCTCTGTGCCATGACTGCGGCTCCCTTACCTAAGTGACAACTCGCGAGGCAGGGAGGAGGTGCCACGGTCAGTGACAACCTCAACGTGGTGTGATGGCAAGAGCGCATCCCCATAGAAGTCCTGCCGCTGACGGGGAGAAATCCCCGCTCGACGCAGACAGGGAGGATAGCCTCTGATTCGCGGTCACACTCATACTTTAACCTCCTGCAGTTTTGAGGATAGCCGACGGCACCACCGTAGTCACGAATAGTACACGGTGGAGCCACAGATGGTGCTGGAGAGACCGCCTGTTTACCTCCTACTCCTCCCTTGTTAGCCGATCTCCACCATGCGAAGCCTGAATTTTTATGCCGAGCAAACAGTACGCATAGATAGCGCGAGGATTCCCTCCCCGACCTTTTTCCCACTTTTCCGCCTCCCAATCAGCTGTCCCCACGAACTTCACCCTGCATGCTTTCTCCCCCCCCCCCCACCCCACCCACCCATTTGGCCTTCCCACTATCCAGACTTCCTCCCCCTCTTTTCTTTCATCTTTTGCCTTTTTTTTTTTTTTTTTTTTATCTAGAGTTAAGAATAGACTTTTGACCATCTTAGCCTTCCTCCAGGACAGGTATAGAATCGTGGCCTCGTGGCAGCCACGTGGGATCATCTAGTACATATCTGACAGAGAGCGAGGCGAGAGAGGGGGAGAGTGAGAGTGAGAGTGAAAGTGAAAGTGAGAGAGACAGAGACAGAGACAGAGAGAAAGAGACAAAGAGAAAGAGTCAGAGAAAGAGACAGAGACAGAGAGAAAGAGAAAGAGGAAGAGAAAGAGAAAAAGGAAGAGAAAGAGAAAGAGAAAAAGGAAGAGAAAGAGAAAAAGGAAGAGAAAGAGGATGAGAAAAAGGAAGAGAAGGAGAAAAAGAAAGAGAA
>BOPN01010160.1:15000-20000 GCA_017312705.2 Penaeus japonicus
CGAAAAAGAGAATATGAGGCGGCGATCTAGTAATATTTCACAATATAAGGTACTCATCTATTATTTTGCCACTGACCCAAAAAGGAAAAGAAAGTGAGAGAGAGGGATGGGTAGGGAGGCAGACAGACATAAAGACAAATAGATAGATAGATAGAGGGTGAGAGAGAGAGAGAGAGGGGGGGGGGGAGAGGGAGAGAGAGAGAGAGAGAGAAAGAGAAAGAGAGAGAGAGAAAGAGCGAAAGAGATAGCGAAGCATAAACGGAGAAATTAGTAGCACACAATCATCTGAATTATTCATCTTGTAAAAAGGCCCGTGTTATTCTTGGACCGCTAGACATTTACCTTAAATTGCGACTCACAAGGAGGCAGAATCACTTTAAATTGTGTATAAGGAGATAGACTCGCCTTGATAGTGATCTGGAACAAGACTCACCTTAAAATCCGACACGCGAGGAGCAGACTCACTTTAGATTGAGACTCAGAACAAGACAGACTCATCTTAAAATCCGACTCACAAGGAGACAGAGTCATCTGAAATTATCACTCACAACAATAGACTTACCTTAATTTACGTCTCAAAAGTAGAAAGACTCACCTTAAATCGCGACTCACAAGAAAGCAAGCTCACCTCACAAAGCGACCAAGAACAGTGACTCACAAGGAGACAACCTCACCTTGATCTGGGACTCAAATATTAGACAGACTTGCCTTACATTGCGACTCACGGAGATACAGATTTACATTAAATTGTGACAAACCTACCTTAATCTGACGTCAGCAAGGCAAGTTGTTTTCAAACTAAATGGCAGTTGTTCACGTTAATGGCCGGCCTTCCTAACTGCTTCAGTAGTTCTCTCAACGTGTATGTATTTAAGTATACACAGGTCCACATGTATTTGAATTTATTATCGTGCGTACATGAAAATATACGTGAATATGGAGCTAACTATGAAAGTTGACTTGGACGTGAATGTCTGTAGTACATCTGTTTGGAACTCTGCATTTTCTGTGAGTCTGTGAAGATAAATAAACAAGTAAATGAATTTCCTTTTCTAAATATATGTATATGTATACATATATATATATATACATATGTATACATATATACATATATATATATATATATATATATATATATATATATATATTATAGATAAGCAGAGAGAGACATAAATAAGTTATAGATAGATAAATAGAGATAGATAGATATACAGAGTTATGGATAGATAGATATAGACAAGTGGGTATGTACATAGAGATGTAGAAATAAAAGATAGAAAGACAAACATAGAAAAAAAACTAATAGAGCCAGACAGAGATAGATATATAGATAGAGCTACATAGAGTTAGATAGACAGATAGATAGATCGAATGATAGGCACATACACAGAGATTGGATGGATAGAATGAGAGATAGATATAGATAGAGATCACCCAAAGCCCACAGATTACAGGTTCAATCCGATTTGTTGGATACTGAGCGACCGCAGGTCATGCAAGGGCGCGACTTCACAAAAAGAATAAAAATGTAAACAATAATCATGATAATCGCTCACAGGTCAAGGCAAGGCTTCAAGGTTGACCCCTCGCGCCGATTCGATCATTTAGTTCTTTTCTATTGGATCCATTACCTACGTTTCTCTCTCTCTCTCTCTTTCACTCACTCGCTTTATTTTTCCTTTCTTTTTTTTCTTTCTCTCTCTTTCTCCCTCTCTGATTTTCCCTTTTATACTCTCTCTCTCTCTCTCTTTCGCTCGCTCGCTCGCTCTCTCTATCTCTCCTTTTTTTCCTCTCTTTCTCTACACACACACACACACACACACACACACACACACACACACACACACACACACACACACACACACACACACACACACACACACACACACACACACACACAGCTCTACACGCACCACGCACACCCATGCACACCCAGTCGCCCATATCTTGTCAGACCTGTCAGCCGACAGTACCAGAGCTTTGATCAGAATGACAATACGCCATTCATAACTGAACTTTTTCGGCTGACAGTTCCATGGACGAAAAAGAGAATATGAGGCAACGTCTAATGTATTTCACAATATAAGGTACTCGTATTTTGCCACTGACCCAAAAAAGGAAAAGAAAGTGAGAGAGGGATGGGTAGGGAGGCAGACGAACTTATAAAGACAAATAGATAGATAGATAGAGGGTGAGAGAGAGAGAGAGAGGGGGGGGGGGAGAGGGAGAGAGAGAGAGAGAGAGAAAGAGAAAGAGAGAGAGAGAAAGAGCGAAAGGAATGGCGAAGCATAAACGGAGAAATTAGTAGCACACAATCATCTAGTTATTCATCTTGTAAAAGGCCCGTGTTATTCTTGGACCGCTAGACATTTACCTTAAATTGCGACTCACAAGGAGGCAGAATCACTTTAAATTGTGTATAAGGAGATAGACTCGCCTTGATAGTGATCTGGAACAAGACTCACCTTAAAATCCGACACGCGAGGAGCAGACTCACTTTAGATTGAGACTCAGAACAAGACAGACTCATCTTAAAATCCGACTCACAAGGAGACAGAGTCATCTGAAATTATCACTCACAACAATAGACTTACCTTAATTTACGTCTCAAAAGTAGAAAGACTCACCTTAAATCGCGACTCACAAGAAAGCACCTCACAAAGCGACCAAGAACAGTGACTCACAAGGAGACAACCTCACCTTGATCTGGGACTCAAATATTAGACAGACTTGCCTTACATTGCGACTCACGGAGATACAGATTTACATTAAATTGTGACAAACCTACCTTAATCTGACGTCAGCAAGGCAAGTTGTTTTCAAACTAAATGGCAGTTGTTCACGTTAATGGCCGGCCTTCCTAACTGCTTCAGTAGTTCTCTCAACGTGTATGTATTTAAGTATACACAGGTCCACATGTATTTGAATTTATTATCGTGCGTACATGAAAATATACATTGAATATAAGAGCTAACTATGAAAGTTGACTTGGACGTGAATGTCTGTAGTACATCTGTTTGGAACTCTGCATTTTCTGTGAGTCTGTGAAGATAAATAAACAAGTAAATGAATTTCCTTTTCTAAATATATGTATATGTATATGTATATATATATATATATATATATATATATATATATATATATATATATATATATATATATATATATATATATATATATATATACACACACACATGTGTATATATATATATATATATATATATATATATATATATATATATATATACATATATATATATATATATATATATATATATATATATATATATATATATATATATATATATATATATATATATATATATATATATATATATATATATATATATATATATATATATATATATATATATATATATATATATATACATATAAATATATGAATACCTGTTTATACATATTTATATGCACATGCACACACACACACACACACACACACACACACACACACACACACACAAACACACACACACACAGAAGCACACACACACACAGCTTCATGCATAAAGACATATATATATAATATATATATATATATATATATATATATATATATATATACATATATATATACATATATATATATATATATATATATATATATATATATATATATATATATATATATATATATATATATATTACTAAAACACTGCCACAAAATAAGTTTTCCTTTCATTTTGTGGCGATGTTTTATTAATTCTGTTTTGTGCACGTTACTGTGTTATATATATATATATATATATATATATATATATATATATATATATATATATATATATATATATATATATATATATATATATATATGTATGTATATATATACATATGTATATATATATATATATATATATATATATATATATATATATATATATATATATATATATGCAAATAGAACTTTTATACTGATTATCATAACAATGAGGCCTACTAGTGAGGAACATGAACCATCTCCTACACGGTCTGTGATTTCAGCATCCTTATGATTCCCTATTTTTCGAAAACTTCTCCTCTTGTGTTTCCGCATCATCCTTACCGCCAAGAAGCAATCTGCATCGTCCTTGTCAACAATATCTTGACCATTCAAATCATTCCCAACAACACGTTTTAACAAGAGTAAACACCTAGCAGCAGACACGCATCTAAAAATAGCTAAGGCGAACATGCGAGAAGGAAATAAAAAGAGAGAATAGGAGAAAGAAAAACTTTATATTCATCTGGGCTAAACTTATTATTCAACTTGCGGGAAAATCACTTAGGGAATTATCCAAGTGTAATCCCGTGGTCTGCGTGGATTCAGAAATAGACCTTGTGAATAGACTGTAAATAGATGTAAAAACAAAGAGAAAAAAAAAATCATTGAGTCTTCGTGTTAGTCTGATGCGCCCATTTCTTTTCTTTTTTTTCAGGGATAACTGGCCCAATTTCTTTAGTTGGTGATTAAAGGGCGCATTTTCTCTTCTTATGTATGTGTGAGTTCCACGATCCAGCTTCGCTTCCAGATCCTCTTTCCAAGCTGTGGTATTGAATTCGATAATCCGACCGCTTGAATTGTTTTGTACTTCGATAAATTTGAGCTTTTGTGGGTTTTATTTATGCTGATTTTAGGATAAAAGCTTTTTTCTTTCTTTCTTTCTTTCTTGAACGCAATTGTCGATAGACTAATGACCGATTATATGAAATTCTTTCACATTGGCAAAACTATTTGAACGTATTTCTATTGGCACGTGCATACAAACACACACACATACAGAACACCCCTCTATCCCACCATGCACACGCACACATTCACCCTTTCTTACCACCCATGCGTAGTTTTACTAACATATTACTTAAAACTCACTAAAGGTTAAACTCCATCACCCACCCATACCCTTCATTAGTGCGCCATGAAATCACATTCACAAAAAAATCACCTGGCTGTGGCTATTTTAATCTCTGATTGTTATAAAACAATGAATATGTTCGCCGACACC
>BOPN01010161.1:0-17500 GCA_017312705.2 Penaeus japonicus
GAGAGAGAGAGAGAGAGAGAGAGAGAGAGAGAGAGAGAGAGAGAGAGAGAGAGAGAGAGAGAAAAAAAAAAAAAAAAAAATATATATATATATATATATATATATATATATATATATATAGAGAGAGAGAGAGATAGATATATATATATATATATATATATATATATATATATATATATATATATATATATATATATATATATATGTATATATATATATATATACATATAAATATACATATATATATATATATATATATATATATATATATATATATATATATATATATATATTATATATATATATATATATATATATATATATATATATATATATATATATATATATATATATATATATATATATATATATATATATATATATATATATATATATATATATATATATTTATATATATATATATATATATATATATATATATATAAATATAAATATATATATATATATATATATATATATATATATATATATATATATATTATATATATAAATATATATACATATATATATATATATATATATATATATATATATATATATATATATATATATATATATATATATATATATATATATAGAGAGAGAGAGAGAGAGAGAGAGAGAGAGAGAGAGAGAGAGAGAGAGATACGTGTATATATATGTGTGTATATATGTATATATATATATATATATATATATATATATATATATATATATATATATATATATATATAGAGAGAGAGAGAGAGAGAGAGAGAGAGAGAGAGAGAGAGAGAGAGAGAGAGAGAGAGGTGAAGGGATGCAGACAGACAGAGAGCACAATAAGGGCTCCTTTCCCCTCTCCTTCCGTGGGTAAACATGGCAAGACTTTGGTACTTGAGACCCCGTAGCCTGTTTCATGCCATGTAAAAACCGGCATTGCTGTTGTTGAGAAGAAACGTAGTACTTTCTTGCGCCAACTTTTGATCTGGACTCCCCATGTAAAAAAAAAAAAAAAAAAAAAAAAAAAAAAAAAAAAAAAAAAAAGGAAGTTTCTGATATTAGATTGCTCTTTTCTTATTCATTTTCATTAATTTCTTATTCTTAGCACCTTCATTTCTCTTTAATGAATTCAGCATAATAAATCATCTAATTACTTTTGATGATTACGCCTTTTGTTATACCTATGATAATTGAAATGAGATTTTAAAGGTTTCTCTGAAAGATATGAAGCTGGAAAATAGGTTATAAGAGTTGTAGCCTGGAGCTAACGAGAATAATACAATGATATTGAAAACTAAAACAGGTGAGGGTAATTTACGAATCATTTTCGGTAAATAATTCCAGAATGCCTTTTATGAATTATGCATTCAATTTAACATCCATATTAAATCACGTAACAGGCACGACGCGAGCTTTGTCATTTGCATGAATTAATCTATCCTTTATGAATTATTTCGTTTCACAATATTTGGAAACGCTGCTGCATCTTTCATTACTACCATTACTACCATTACCATAACAAGACCATCCATTACTCCTATGGTTTTTATTCTTCCCCTACAAGCCTATACATGCTAGATTATATATCAAACAAATCGTTATAATCACTCACTGACCCATGCTAAAGACTGTAGTAATGGGCGTTCGATGTAGCTCGAGACGACTTGGTTTTAGTTCGAATTCGAATTCTGATGAGCGACTTTCTCTAACGAGGAAGGATCGAGGGAGTGAGAAAGACAGGTTATATTACTCCGTAGCTACGAACCTAGGAATGTCTTGTGTAGCAGATCGATTCAGATCGGTTCTGAGGGCGTCCTCTGGAAGATGCTGGAAGACGCCCACGGTGTAAATACCAAGAGAACACCCTCGGGATCCACACTGGGAAGACGTTAGCAACTACTACTTAGGAAGCATCTTCTGTAAAGACTTCAAGAATCACTCGATCTGAAGACTTGATGAAACTGTAAAAACACCGAGGAATGTTTTATATGAACACGTACTGAAACTTTTGTAAAGAGATCGGAAAACACTTGAATATTCTTTCCATAAACACACCGGGAAATTCCATCTCTGAACAAACCCATGCAAAGTTGCAAATGCATCGGGAGACACTTGAAAAAGCCCTCTATAAACTCAGCAGGAAGTCTCCTCCGTGAAGTCGTCTAGAGCAATCCTTTATGATGTCGGGAACCACCGTAAAGGCTCATGATATTGAACTCGGGTCTCCCTTACTATGCGTCGCATTTTCCCCTATGCGTCAGGGATATTTCTGTCTTCAACCTAATCGCTGTGATTTAAATTCTAACTAGTAAGCCCTTTTTTCTTCTTAAAGCATCATGTTTCCAAAGCGTATAGCGGTATTGGTCTTTTATAGACATTTCTACCAGTCAGCTCACTTTCTTCTTTTTTTTCTTTACCTTATTCTCCTTTTTACTTCTCCTCCTTCTTTTCCTTTTCCTCCTTTCCTCTCCATCTGACTCGAGTGTGAGGAATGAAAATCATTACGAAGGACTAGAGTCTGGGCGTCATTCAAACTCAGTTAGACTGATGGAACAAACTTTGAACAAATTCCCTCTACGGGTTATTGCTGTAAATTCATTTTCACCAATTCGCTTGCAGCTCTTCCTCTTCTCCTCCTCATCTTTCTCATATTCCCCCTTGACTTCCTCCTACTCTTCCTACTTCTACTCCCTCTTCTAACCAGAATAGACCCTAATTCGGAAAACAAAAGCAAAAAACTTGTTTTATTAATTATGTTATTTAAGAATCCTCCCCCGTCCCTAACAAAATTAAGACCTGTAGCCCACATATGAGTAAAATAGGTCTGTCCTGGCCTTTGTCGGAAAGTTAAAGGCCTCCACTCTTCCCTCCCCCTCTTTTTCAAGTACGCCCCTAATTTGTAGAAAAGTCAACATGACGGAGAGTCACCGGGTCGCGCAGATTACATGCTTAGTATCTTCACGACTTGCCTTCTTTTGGCATCGTCAACAAAGCTCGCTATTGTAACAGGGTAAACTATCTCTACGCTTCACGTCATATCTCTTATTCCATTCTTGGAATTGCTCTGATTCGTGAATTTTAATTTCGATTCCTGTTCGCCTGGGAGAAGCGTGGAGTCGTTCGGATTCTTTTTCTCATTAACATTTGCATAATTCCCATTATGTATATCTTTGTTATGTGTGTGTGTGTATATATATATATATATATATATATATATATATATATATATATATATATATATATACATACATACATACATGTATGTATGTATATATATATATATATTACAGAGAATCCGGCAATCTTTATTCCTTCTATTTACTACAAAGCATATGAATAAAAATAAGTATATATGCATATATAAGAATATATATATAAACAAGAGAGAGAGAGAGAGAGAGGGAGAGAGAGAGAGAGAGATATGAAATTCCTTTGTTGTATTAATGTATTTAAAGACAGTTTTAAAGATAAACACACACATACATATTCTTTTTTCCTTTCCTTCAGGTTATCATAATTTCTTTTCCTTTACATCTTGATATACCGTTTCTAAAATAACGCTTAGATAAACAATGCCAGAAAATCCGACTATCACCGACTATCAGATGTGGGTAGTGTGTCCATGTGGATATTATTGGTCTATGTATGGAAGATAATTGTCAGGGTTTCTGATATAGCTTTACTAGCCTTATCTACATAATGGTAACTCTTGTTGCCATATTATAAAAATCTGTATTGGTTCTTGTTTATTAATCAGTATATCAACCCGTTTTGTAGACATCTTATTTTATTATATCACTTCCAATTATTATGATAACAATTGGAAGTAAATAAACCAAAGGCAAGGTAGCTGCGGTTTACATATTTTACACATTTATTCATTAAAAGGATATGCGAAATTTGAAATGACTGCAATAATTTGCAATTTTATTTCACAATTTTACAATTTGTATCACTGGTGTTTTGAAAAACTTTACCACTATGAAACATCCATTTATGATTCCCAATATATGAAATCCATACATCCATATATGAAGACAGTTTTAAATATATATATATATATGTATATAAACATAAATATATACATATATGCTTATATATACAAATATGCATAAATGGACACACTCATATGTATATACACATGAACATTTACGAAAATACTAGAAAGGTTGTATAAAACATTTTATCAAAGATTTTTAATCAATTTTATTTATTTAAAGTTGTGTTCAATGCGAGCCGCGAGTTCCCGTGCTGTGTCCCATAGCTCGAACTGCGTCAGTTCCCATGTTCTTCCGCAAATCCTTCAAGCGTTTCACTTCCAGCCAAAAAGGACAGCAAAATCGGCATACAAGCTGTCAACAGAGATATATTTGTATAAAATGCGTATGAAAAAAAAAAAAAAATGATAATAATAAGTAAATGAAATAACTGTAACACATCCATTGATGATTTTGTTATTATCCAACAGAAAAATGTAATACATTTCCTTCGTTTTGTTATTCCATTAATAGTAACAGGTACTTGCTTAGATATCAGCCAGAACGGTGTTATTGGCAACACTTTTAATGTAACATATAATTATATAAACAATAAAACTTGTATTGATGGTGCTTATCTTAGCTACCCGATAAAAGTAGTTTGCATTTTTTTAAAAATGTTATGCAAGAAACGACAGTCGTGAGATCTGTATATTCATGAGATGCATATATGACAAGTAAGTATGATTTGTATGACAGAAAAATGTACACAGCATAAGAAACATAAAACATGAGAATGAGACAAACTACGAAATTTCAGTTTCTCGGTTAACTCCTCCTTCTCCTTATCTCGTTCTTCCTCCTTCTACTCCTTTTCCCTATCTCCCTCTTCTTCCCTCACTGACGACACTGAAGAAACATTCTGTAACTGTCTAAAAAATACCCTGTGATGAGGTAGGGCACTGTTTTTAGATATCATATTCCATACTATAATGACGCTGGGAACCACTATATCAATAGATTAATTGGATACCACTACCTTTGCTGATATCGGGAGAAACATTTTCTGGACAGAATTGGGAACAAAGAAAACGGTAGAAATATGAATAGACTTGAAAACAGTACAATACTCTGTGCAGACGCTCGGAACTACTGTTTATGAAGACATTAGGAATCACTCTCTGAAGACATCACTCTCTCTGAAGACGTGGGGAACGGACACGTAAAACCTTCGTGAAGACGCCACCGATTATTGGAGAGTACGCACTGTTAAAATGTAAAACGAATTAAAATTACGTCTTAAATACCTCATATAAAGATAGCAAACACAGCTTATCATAAACGCGATAGGAACCACATACTGTAAACACAACAGGATCCATTTACGTAATCAGGTTGGATAACTGGGAAGACATTTGAGAATATTAGGATGTTGGGAAAAATATTTTGTGAAGACGTCCGGAACCATCCACTCCGTTAACCACTCTCTGTAAAGAGAGTGGCGGGAAACACCCTCCGAAGACGGCGGGAAACACCCTCCGAAGACGGCGGGAAACACCCTCTGAAGACGGCGGGAAACACCCTCTGAAGACGGCGGGAAACACCCTCTGAAGACGGCGGGAAACACCCTCTGAAGACGGCGGGAAACACCCTCTGAAGACGGCGGGAAACACCCTCTGAAGACGGCGGGAAACACCCTCTGAAGACGGCGGGAAACACCCTCTGAAGACGGCGGGAAACACCCTCCGAAGACGGCGGCAAACACCCTCCGAAGACGGCGGGAAACACCCTCCGAAGACGGCGGGAAACACCCTCCGAAGACGGCGGGAAACACCCTCTGAAGACGGCGGGAAACACCCTCCGAAGACGGCGGGAAACACCCTCCGAAGACGGCGGGAAACACCCTCCGAAGACGGCGGGAAACACCCTCCGAAGACGGCGGGAAACACCCTCTGAAGACGGCGGGAAACACCCTCTGAAGACAGCGGGAACCAGGCTCTAAAGACGACGGGAACCAGCCTCTGAAGACGGCGGCAACCACGATCTGAAGATGGCAGGGACCACCCGCTAAAGATGGTGGTAGTTCCACTCTCCGAAAACGGCGGTAACCATTGTCTAAAATCCTTTTCCCAAAGCGGCGTGAATAAGCGCGTCGGTACCTATCCTTCGCGAAGACATAGATAACCGTATTCTGAGAGGCCATTCATTTAGGTACTCTCGAAAGCACTCATTGTAGAAACAATCACTGTTAACATATCGACTTTTCGAGAAACACTGGAATAAACTGTGAACTACTCACTACAAACGAACCACTCACTAAACACAATAAAAAGCACTCATTGTAGAAACAAAGAACCATCACTGTAAGTTCTGTAAACATACTGATAATCAAACATTTTTTTTCGAAAAAAAACTGGAAAAAACTGTTAACTGCTCTCTAAACAATGAACCACTCCCTAAAAAAAACTGTGGGCACATTAAGGAACATCACTGGACACCAGAAACACGTAAAGCACTATTCACAATGAACACACCACATGTGGAACCACGCTTTGTGCAGGTGTCGGGAACTCCTCTCCGTAAAGAAGTCAAGAACAACCCACTGTGAAGACATCAGGAACGGCCCTTCGACGGAAACTATCCTATGAAGACGGTGGTTGTACCACCCACTGAAGACGGCGGGAACCAACATCTGAAGCGGGAACAACGATCTGAAGATGGCAGGAACCACCTGCTAAAGATGGTGGTAGTTCCACTCTCCAAAAACGGCTAAAATCATCCATTTCTCAAAGCAACGTGAATAAGCACGTCGGAAACTATCCTTTTTGAAAAAATGTCGGGTGTTCCTCGAAAAGTACATATATAAGCACTACTTTAGAACCAATCACTATTAACATAGCGATTTTTCGAGAAACACTGAAATAAACTGTAAACTACTCCTTAAACAAGGAACCACTCACTGGACACTATAAAAACTGTAGGCACATTAAGGAACATATCACTGGACACCAGAAACACGTAAAGCACTATTCACATTGAACACACCACATGTAGAACCACCCTTTGTGCAGATGTCGGGAACAACCCACTGTGAAGACATCGGGAACGACCCTTTGACGGGAGCTATGTATGGTGGTAGTTCCACACACTGAAGACGACGGGAACCAGCCTCTGAGACGGCGGGAACCACGATCTGAAGATGGCAGGAACCACCCACTAAGATGGTGGTAGTTCCACTCTCCGAAGACGGCGGTAACCATCGTCTAAAATCTTCCCTTTCCCAAAGTGGCGTGAATTAGCACGTCGGAAACTATCCGTCGTGAAGACAGATAACCGTATTCCGCGAGGCCAGCTTCTATGAATAACCATTCATTTAGGTACTCTCGAAAGCTCATTGTAGAAACAAAGTGATCACTATAAGCACTTCTTCAGAGCCAATCACTGTTAACATACTGATTTTTCAAGAAACACTGAAATAACCACTCTCTGAAGACGGCGGTAACCCTCATCTAAAACCTTCCTTTTCCCAAAGCACGTTGGTAACTCTCCGTGACGCCATCCTCTATGAATAACCATTCATTTGGGTATTTTCGAAAGCACTCATTGTAGACTGTAAGCGATCACTGTAAGCACTTCTTCAGAGACTTTTCGAGCCAACGGAATAAACTGTAAACTACTCACTACAAAGGAAGCACCCACTGTAAAAACAAAGAACCATCACTGTAAGTACTGTCAACATACTGATAATCACATAAAGTAAACTTTTCGAGTAAGGAAAACCAATATATATGGAACCACTCACTGGACACCAGAATCACATGAACATGTCTCGCGTTGGAAACCAAAACGAAAGCAATCGATTTTCCGAGAAGCACTGAAAAATACTGACTAAAAATAAAACTCAGAAATTTGATAATCACTCACTATGAAAATAAAGAACTAGCACTGTATGAATATCCCTGTCAACAAACGGATAATCAAATAATCAAATAATGTAAGATAACAAACGCCTTAAAAAAAAGGAACCATTCACTGGACACTGGAACACATCATATCTGGAACCACTTTTTGTAAAGATGTCGGGTGTTTCTCGAAAAGTATCAATCAATCAGAATCAATCACTGTTAACAAGGAACCACTCACTGGACACTTTAAAAACTGTAGGCACATTAAGGAACATATCACTGGACACGTAAAGCACTATTCACATTGAACACACCACATATAGAACCACCCTTTGTGAAGATGTCGGGAAGAAATCGAGAACAACCCTCTGTGAAGACATCGGGAACGACTCTTTGACGGGAACTATCCTATGAAGACGGCGGGAACAACGATCTGAAGATGGTAGTTCCACTCTCCGAAGACGGCGGTAACCATTGTCTAAAATCATCCTTTTTCCAAAGCGGCGTGAATAAGCACGTCGGAAAACATCCTTTTGTAAAGATAACGGGCGTTTCTCGGAAAGTACATATTCAAGCACTAGTTCGAAATCAATCACAATCGGATGTTTCTCGAAAAGTATCAATTAATCAGAATCAATCACTGTTAACAAGGAACCACTCACCGGACACTTTAAAAACTGTAGGGACATTAAGGAACATATCACTGGACACCAGAAACACGTAAAACACTATTCACAATAAACACACCACATGTGGAACCACCATTTGTGCTGATGTCGGGCACTCCCGAACGACATCGGGAACGACCCTTTGACGGGAACTATCCTATGAAGACGGTGGTAGTTCCACCCACTGAACCAATATCTGAAGACAGCAGAAACCAGCCTCTGAAGATGGCGGAAACCACGATCCGAAGATGGCAGGATCCACCCGCTTAGATGGTGGTAGTACCACTCTCCGAAGATAGTGGTAAACATTCTCTAAAATCCTTTTCCCAAAGCGACGTGAATAAGCACGTCGGAAACTATCTTTCGTAAAGGCAATTTTCTATGAATAACCATTCATTTAAGTACTCTCGAAAGCACTGATGGTAGAAATAAAGCAATCACTGAAAGCACTCTTTCAGAGGTAATCACTGTTAACATTCCAACTTTTCGAGAAACACATGAATAAACTGTAAATTACTCACTGGACACTATACAAAGAAACTATACAAAGAAACAAAGAAACATATCTATGAACACTGTCAACATACTGATAAAAAAAATGGAACCGGTCACTGAACACTAGAAACACTAGAAGACATATCACGTTTGGGAACCAAGACGAAAGCAATCGATTTTTCAAGAAGCACTGAAAAACTAAACTACTCACTATAAAAAGAATCACTCACTGGAGATCACTCGCTATAAAAATAAAGAACCAACACTATAAGCACTGTAATATATAAACAAATAATGTAAGGAAATTCCCTACAAACGCCTCACAAAAAAATAAAAACGGAACCACTCACTGGACGTATTAAGCACTATTCACGATGAACACATCAGATTGGGAACCACTTTTTGTGAAGATGCCGGATGTTTCTCGAAAAGTACATATATAAAACTACTTCAGAACCAATTACTGTAAACTACTCCCTAAACAAGGGACCACTTACTGGACACTATAAAAACCGTAGGCATATTGAGAAACATATCACTGGACACCAGAAACAGGTAAAGCACTATTCACAATGAACACACCATATGTGAAACAACGCTTTGTGCAGATGTTGGGAACTCATCTCCGTAAAGAAGTCGAGAAGAAATCACTGAGGACATTGAGAACGACCCTTTAACGGGAACTACCTTATGAAGACGGCGGCAACACACCTCAATGAAGACTGCGGCACCACCCTCTGTGAAGACGTCGGAAACAACCTCTGTGAAGACGTCGGAACCACCCTCTGTGAAGACGTCGAGAAACACCCCCTGTGAAGACGTCGGGAACCATCGTCTGTGAAGACGTCGGGAACCACCCTCTGTGAAGACGTCAGGAACCACCCTCTGTGAAGACGTCAGGAACCACCCTCTGTGAAAACGTCGGGAACCACCCTCTTTGCAACGTAAGGAACCACCCTCTGTGATGACGTAGGGAACCACCCTCTGTGATGACATGGGGAACCACCCTCTGTGATGACGTCGGGAACTACCTTGTGAAGACGTTGGAAACCACACTTTGTGAAGACGTCGGGAACCACCCTCCGTGAAGACGTCGGGAACCACCCTCCGTGAAGACGTCGGGAACCACCCTCTATGAAGATGTCGGGAACCACCCTCTGTGAAGACATCGGGAACCACCCTCTAGGAAGACGTCAGGAATCACCCTCTGTGAAGACGTCGGGAAGCACCCTCAAGGAAGACGTCGAGAACCACCCTGTATGAAGACGTCGGGAAGCACCCTCTAGGAAGACGTCGGGAACCACCCCCTGTGAAGACGTCGGGAACCACACTCTAGGAAGACGTCGAGAACCACCCTCTGTGAAGACGTCGGGAACCACCCTCTGTGAAGACGTCGGGAACCACCCTCTCTGAAGACGTCGGGAACCACCCTCTGTGAAGACGTCGGGAAAGACCCTGTGTGAAGACGTCGGAAACTACCCTCTGTGAAGACGTGGGGAACCACCCTCTGTGAAGACGTCGGGCACCATCGTCTGTGAAGACGTGGGGATCCACCCTCTGTGAAGACGTCGGGAACCACCCTCTGTATAGACCTCCGGAACCACAAGTCTGTAAAGACGTCGGGAACCACCCTCTGTGAAGACGTCTGGAACCACCCTCTGTGAAGACGTCACAAAACACACTAAGTGAAGACGTCGGGAAACACCCTCTGTGAAGACGTCAGGAACTACCCTCTGTGAAGACGTCAGGAACCACACTCTGTGAAGACGTCAGGAACCACCCTCTGTGAAAACGTCAGGAACCACCCTCTGTGATTAACATTGGGAACAACACTTTGTGAAGACGTCAGGAACCACCCTCTGTGAAGACGTCGGGAACCACCCTCTGTGAAGACGTCGGGAACCACCCTCTGTGAAGACGTCGGGAACCACCCTATGAGAAGAATTCGGGAAGCACCCTCTGTAAAGACGTCGGGAACCACCCCCTGTGAAGACGTCGAGAACCACCCCCTGTGAAGACGTCGGGAACCACCCTCTAGGAAGACGTCGAGAACCACCCTCTGTGAAGACGTCGGGAACCACCCTCTGTGAAGACGTCGGGAACCACCCTCTGTGAAGACGTCGGGAACCACCCTCTGTGAAGACGTCGGGAACCACCCTCTGTGAAGACGTCGGGAACCACCCTCTGTAAAGATGTCAGGAACCACCCTCTGTGAAAACGTCGGGAACCACCCTCTGTAAAGATGTCGGGAACCACCCTCTGTGAAAACGTCGGGAACCACCCTCTGTAAAGATATCGGGAACCACCCTCTGTAAAGATATCTGTGAAGACGTCACAAAACACACCAAGACGTCGGGAAGCACCCTCTAGGAAGACGTCTAGAACCATCCTCTGTGAAGATGTCGGGAACCACTCTCTCTGAAGACGTCGGGAACCACCCTCTGTGAAGACATCGGGAAAGACCCTGTGTGAAGACGTCGGAAACTACCCTCTGTGAAGACGTGGGGAACCACCCTCTGTGAAGACGTCGGGTACCATCATCTGTGAAGACGTTGGGATCCACCCTCTGTGAAAGACGTCGGGAACCACCCTCTGTATAGACGTCCGGAACCACAAGTCTGTAAAGACGTCGGGAACCACCCTCTGTGAAGACGTCTGGAACCACCCTCTGTGAAGACGTCACAAAACACCCTCTGTAAAGATATCGGGAACCACCCTCTGTAAAGATATCTGTGAAGACGTCACAAAACACACCAAGACGTCGGGAAGCACCCTCTAGGAAGACGTCTAGAACCATCCTCTGTGAAGATGTCGGGAACCACTCTCTCTGAAGACGTCGGGAACCACCCTCTGTGAAGACGTCGGGAACCACCCTCTGTGAAGACGTCAGGAACCACCCTCTGTGAAGACGTCAGGAACCACCCTCTGTGATGACGTTGGGAACCACCCTCTGTGATGACGTCGGGAACTACTTTGTGAAGACGTCGGGAACCACCCTCTGTGAAGACGTCGGGAACCACCCTCTGTGAAGACGTCGGGAACCACCCTCTGTGAAGACGTCGGGAACCACCCTCTGTGAAGACGTCGGGAACCACCCTCTGTGAAGACGTCGGGAACCACCCTCTGTGAAGACGTCGGGAACCACCCTCTGTGAAGACGTCGGGAACCACCCTCTGTGAAGACGTCGGGAACCACCCTCTGTGAAGACGTCGGGAACCACCCTCTGTGAAGACGTCGGGAACCATCCTCTGTGAAGACGTCGGGAACCACCCTCTGTGAAGACGTCGGCAATCACCCTATGTGAAGACGTCGGGAACCACCCTCTGTGAAGACGTCGGGAAACACCCTCGGTGAAAATGTCCGGAGCCACACTCTATGAAGACTTCGGGAGCTACCCTCTGTGAAGACGTCAGGAACTACCCTCTGTGAAGACGTCAGGAACTACCCTCTGTGAAGACGTCAGGAACCACCCTCTGTGAAAACGTCAGGAACCACCCTCTGTGATGACGTTGGGAACCACCCTCTGTGATGACGTCGGGAACTACCTTGTGAAGACGTCGGGAACAACACTTTGTGAAGACGTCAGGAACCACCCTCTGTGAAGACGTCAGGAACCACCCTCTGTGAAGACGTCGGGAACCACCCTATGAGAAGAATTCGGGAAGCACCCTCTGTAAAGACGTCGGGAACCACCCCCTGTGAAGACGTCGAGAACCACCCCCTGTGAAGACGTCGGGAACCACCCTCTAGGAAGACGTCGAGAACCACCCTCTGTGAAGACGTCAGGAACCACCCTCTACGAAGACGTCGGCAACAACCCTCTGTGAAGACATCGGGAAACACCCACTTTAAAGATGTCAGGAACCACCCTCTGTGAAAACGTCGGGAACCACCCTCTGTAAAGATGTCGGGAACCACCCTCTGTGAAAACGTCGGGAACCACCCTCTGTAAAGATGTCAGGAACCACCCTCTAGGAAGATGTCGAGAACCACCCTCTGTGAAGACGTCGGGAACCACCCTCTGTGAAGACGTCGGGAACCACCCTCTGTGAAGACGTCGGGAAAGACCCTCTGTGAAGACGTCGGAAACTACCCTCTGTGAAGACGTCAGGAATCACCCTCTGTGAAGACGTCGGGAAGCACCCTCTAGGAAGACGTCGAGAACCACCCTCTGTGAAGATGTCGGGAACCACCCTCTCTGAAGACGTCGCGAACCACCCTCTGTGAAGACGTCGGGAAAGACCCTGTGTGAAGACGTCGGAAACTACCCTTTGTGAAGACGTGGGGAACCACCTTCTGTAAAGACGTCGGGTACCATCGTCTGTGAAGACGTGGGGATCCACCCTCTGTAAAGACGTCGGGAACAACCCTCTGTATAGACGTCCGGAACCACAAGTCTGTGAAGACGTCGGGAACCACCCTCTGTGAAGACGTCGGGAACCACCCTCTGTGAAGACGTCAGGAACCACCCTCTTTGATGACGTGGGGAACCACCCTCTCTGATGACGTGGGGAACCACCCTTTGTGATGACGTCGGGAACCAGACTTTGTGAAGACGTAGGGAACCACCGTCTGTGAAGACGTAGGGAACCACACTCTGTGAAGACGTCGGGAACCACCCTCTATGAAGACGTCGGGAACAACCTCTGCAGCGACGCTTGGAACCACCTGCTGTGAAGACGTAGAACTGCCACCCTTAGGAAGACGTCAGGAACCACTCTCTGTGAAGACGTCGGGAACCACCTTCTAGGAAGACGTCGGGAACCACCCTCTGTGAAGACGTTGGGAACCACCCTTTGTGAAGACGTCGGGAACCACCCTCTGTGAAGACGTCGAGAACCACACTCTGTGAAGACGTCGGGAATCACCCTCTGTGAAGACGTCAAGAATCACCCTCTAGGAAGACGTCGGGAAACACCCTTTAGGAAGACGTTGAGAACCACCCTCTGTGAAGACGTCGGGAACCACCCTCTAGGAAGACGTCGTGAACCACCCTCTGTGAAGACGTCGGGCACCACCCTATGTGAAGACGTTGGGAAACACCTTCTGTGAAGACTTTGGGAACCACCCTCTTAAGACGTCGGGAATCACCCTCTGTAAAGACGTCGGGAACTTTGTGAAGGATCGGGAACAACCCTCTGTGAAGACGTCGGGAACCACCCGCTGTGAAGACGTGGGGAACCACCCTCTAGGAAGACGTCAGGAACCACTCTCTGTGAAGACGTCGGGAACCACCCTCTGTGAAGACGTCGGGAACCACCCTCTGTGAAGACGTTGGGAACCACCCTCTGTGAAGACGTCGGGAACCACCCTCTGAGAAGACGTCGAGAACCACACTCTGTGAAGACGTCTGGAATCACCCTCTGTGAAGACGTCTGGAATCACCCTCTAGGAAGACGTCGGGAAACACCGTCAAGGAAGACGTTGAGAACCACCCTTTGTGAAGACGTCGGGAACCACCCTCTGTGAAGACGTTGGGAACCACCCTCTGTGAAGACGTGAGGAACCACCCTCTGTGAAGACGTGAGGAACCACCCTCTGTGAAGACGTGAGGAACCACCCTCTGTGAAGACGTCGGAACCCCTCTCTGTAAAGACATCAGGAACCACCCTCTGTGAAGACGTCGCGAAACACTAAGTGAAGACCCTCTGTGAAGACGTCGGAAAACACCCTCTGTGAAGACGTCGGGAACCACCCTCTGTGAAGACGTCGGGAACCACACTCTGTGAAGACGTCGGGAACCACACTCTGTGAAGACGTCGGGAACCACACTCTGTGAAGACGTCGGGAACCACACTCTGTGAAGACGTCGGGAACCACACTCTGTGAAGACGTCGGGAACCACCCTCTGTGAAGACGTCGGGAACCACACTCTGTGAAGACGTCGGGAACCACACTCTGTGAAGGCGTCGGGAACCACACTCTGTGAAGACGTCGGGAACCACACTCTGTGAAGACGTCGGGAACCACACTCTGTGAAGACGTCGGGAACCACACTCTGTGAAGACGTCGGGAACCAAACTCTGTGAAGACGTCGGGAACCAAATCCCATGAAGACGTCGGGAACCACCTCAGAAGACGTGGAACCACCTCTCTGTGAAGACGTGGGGAACCACCCCCTCGAGAAGACGTCGGAACCACTCTCTGTGAAGACATCGGGAACCACCCTCTGTTAAGACGTCGGGAACCAGCCTCTGTGAAGACGTCGGGAACCACCCTCTGTGAAGACGTCGGGAATCACCCTCTGTGAAGACGTCAGGAATCACCCTCTAGGAAGACGTCGGGAAACACCCTTTAGGAAGACGTTGAGAACCACCCTCTGTGAAGACGTCGGGAACCACCCTCTGTGAAGACGTCGGGAACCACCCTCTGTGAAGACGTCGGGAAACTTCACTCCTCTGTAAGCACGTCGGGAACTATACCTGTGAAGACGTTCAAACCACACTCTGTGAAGACGCCGAACCTAACTCTGTGAAGACGTCGGGAACCTAACTCTGTGAAGACGTCGGGTCCCAATCCCGTGGAAGACGTCGGGAACCTAACTCTCTGTGAAGACGTCGGGAGCCATCCTCTGTGAAGACGTCGGCAACCACCTTTTGTGAAGGCGTCGGCAACCATCCTCTGTAAATGAAGAACCACCCTCTGTGAAGACGTCGGGAACCACCCTCTGTGAAGACGTCGGGAACCACCCTCTGTGAAGACGTCGGGAACCACCCTCTGTGAAGACGTCGGGAATCACCCTCTGTGAAGACGTCGGGAACCACCCTCTGTGAAGACGTCGGGAACCACCCTCTGTGAAGACGTCGGGAACCACCCTCTGTGAAGACGTCGGAACCACCCTCTGTGAAGACGTCGGAACCACCCTCTGTGAAGACGTCGGAACCACCCTCTGTGAAGACGTCGGGAACCACCCTCTGTGAAGACGTCGGGAACCACCCTCTGTGAAGACGTCGGGAACCACCCTCTGTGAAGACGTCGGGAACCACCCTCTGTGAAGACATCGGGAACCACCCTCTGTGAAGACGTCGGGAACCCACCTCCTCTGAACCATGAAGACGTCGGGAACCACCCTCTGTGAAGACGTCGGGAACCACCCTCTGTGAAGACGTCGGGAAAGACCCTGTGTGAATACGTTGGAAACTACCCTCTGTGAAGACGTGGGGAACCACCGTCTGGAAATACCTTCTGTGAAGACTTCACAAAAGTGAAGACCCTCTGTGGAGACGTCGGGAAGCACCCTCTTTGAAGACGTCAGGAACCACACTCTATGAAGACGTCGGGAACCACACTCTGTGAAGACGTCGGGAACCACACTCTGTGAAGACGCCGGGAACCACACTCTGTGAAGACGCCGGGAACCACACTCTGTGAAGACGCCGGGAACCACACTCTGTGAAGACGTCGGGAACCACACTCTGTGAAGACGTCGGGAACCACCCTCTGTGAAGACGTCGGGAACCACACTCTGTGAAGACGTCGGGAACCACACTCTGTGAAGGCGTCGGGAACCACACTCTGTGAAGACGTCGGGAACCACACTCTGTGAAGACCTCGGGAACCACACTCTGTGAAGACGTCGGGAACCACCCTCTGTGAAGACGTCGGGAACCACACTCTGTGAAGACGTCGGGAACCACCCTCTGTGAAGACGTCGGGAACCACCCTCTGTGAAGACGTCGGGAACCACCCCCTGTGAAGACGTGGGGAACCACCCTCTGAGAAGACGTCGGGAACCACTCTCTGTGAAGACATCGGGAACCACCCTCTAGGAAGACGTCGGGAACCACCCTCTGTGAAGACGTCAGGAATCACCCTCTAGGAAGACGTCGGGAACCACCCTCTAGGAAGACGTCGGGAACCACCCTCTGTGAAGACGTCGGGAACCACCCTCTGTGAAGACGTCGGGAACCACCCTCTGTGAAGACGTCGGGAACCACCCTCTGTGAAGACGTCGGGAACCACCCTCTGTGAAGACGTCGGGAACCACCCTCTGTGAAGACGTCGGGAACCACCCTCTGTGAAGACGTCGGGAACCACACTCTGTGAAGACGTCGGGAACCTAACTCTGTGAAGACGTCGGGAACCTAACTCTGTGAAGACGTCGGGAACCTAACTCTGTGAAGACGTCGGGAACCTAACTCTGTGAAGACGTCGGGAACCACCCTCTGTGAAGACGTCGGGAACCACTCTCTGTGAAGACGTTGGGAACCACTCTCTGTGAAGACGTCGGGAACCACCCTCTGTGAAGACGTCGGGAACCACCCTCTGTGAAGACGTCGGGAACCACCCTCTGTGAAGACGTCGGGAACCACCCTCTGTGAAGACGTCGGGAACCACCCTCTGTGAAGACGTCGGGAATCACCCTCTGTGAAGACGTCGGGAACCACCCTATGTGAAGACGTCGGGAACCACCCTCTGTGAAGACGTCGGGAACCACCCTCTGTGAAGACGTCGGGAACCACCCTCTGTGAAG
>BOPN01010161.1:22500-25451 GCA_017312705.2 Penaeus japonicus
TAATTAATTCTACTTTGAAAGGAAAATAAGAGTCGACGTGTCAGGCATTCGTTTCCCATTACGGATCCGACATGCCTACGGGACACGCATGCTAATATCGTTCCACACATTATTGGAAACGGAGAGAGAATAATTCTTTCCCTCAGCGTTGTCATTATTATTATTATTATTTTCCTTTTGTTAGTTGATATGATAAGAGGTAATTTTCCTGCTATGGTGATTTAGATTATGAGATATTTATCATGACAATATTTCTGTCTGTTTTTTTGTTTTTATTTCTTTTCTCTTTAGATATTGTATGAATAATGGTATTCCTTATCCTTGTTATTACTTTTGCTATAACATGTTTTGGATAATTCTTATTGTTGTTCGTATTCTTTTCACTTACAGTTATTGTTATTGTTAATGTGACTTTCATTGCGATTGTTATTATGATGTATATGGTAAAGATCATGAAAATGGTTGTTACTTTGTAATTGTTATTATTTTTTCAATGATTATTCTATGATTCTTTATATAACTCTTATTATAGACATTATTACTAGTGTTATTCTTATAATTATCACAAAAATTATTAGTATTACCGCCATCATCACCATCAATATCATCATCATCATACTCATCAATATCATTATTATTGCTGTTTCATTTCATCATTACTATTATCAATATCCTAACCACATCTATCATTATCAATATCCTTATCACATCTATCATTATCAATATCCTTATCACATCTATCATTATCAACATCATTATCATAATCATCACCATTGCTATCAATACTATGGTCTTTTCACTCAAACCTGAAAGCTAGGCAGAGAAAAATCTCGGCTGCTCTTGGTGGAGGCAGAGAAGGAAGTCACTTTGGTCACCAGGCGGGAATAGCAGACCGTCGCAGGAACACTGGCACTCCGCTGGCCTGAGAGGGTGTCGCGACCTGGCACCTCTCAGTCTATAATGGGTCTAAATAGCATTGGTTATGGAATCATAATCAGTATTGATGTTAATGATGATGCTATTATTGGTAATGGTGATGGTAATAATGGTAATGATAATGTGAGGGTGATATGATAACGACAACAATGCTGTTGTTATTATCATTACTATTATCATTACTGTGATGATTATTATGGTGAATATTTTCCTCATTATTGTAATTGTTATTATTATCATTAATAGAAATATCCCATCCTGGTAGTCATCATAACCATTATTCCGATGATATTTATGTTGATAATGATAGTGATGTTGATAATTATGATAATAATAATGATGATGATTGTTATCCTCATCAGGATTATCATAATCAGTAGCGTCATCGTCATCAAATAGAAAATCCGTTCCACAGTTACGTTTTTTGTCACGCTCCGTTCCAATTTCCCGCCATTACCTGTGATGCCAGTTTTACCTTTCAAATACTTTTTTTTTCGGCAGAAGCGATAACATGAATTAAGATGATGCACTTTTTTTCGGGAAAAATACTTAATTGATGATACTTACTCTAATGGATAGTGATCAATGAAAATCGCATCAGGGCGAACAAATATAAGAATGATAAACATCCGAACGGAATGGGCACGTAATGCGCTTGTGCCAGATGTAGACTAAAAGTTGGTTATTTTCTTTTCTTTGAAGCATATGAAAGGAATCCAAACACAAAATATCTATGAAGGTAGATAAATCAGAACATGATAAGTCTGGACAGAATAAAAAAAATATTTCAGCTATCAGAAATTAATAGAACAAATTCATACAGCTGGCACCTTTACATATGGCAACCATGCGTAGCCTTTTTGATTGAGAACGCCTACATATCCACCTCTGTCCTCTTTTTATGAACCTTTATATTTGACTTTGATTTATTTTCATAACTTTTTTGTAGTTGAAGCAATTTACAAATTAGTAAACAGACTTTATTGTCATTATTATTATTACTATTATTATCATTATTGTTGTTTTGGGGATTATTATTGTTGTTTTTATTATCATTATCATTATTATTATTATTATAAATATCACTACTCCTATTATTATCATTAACATTATCATCATAATCATCCTTATTGGTAATATCATTATCATCGTCATTAATAGCATTATTATTATCGTTATTTAGTATTATCATCATACTCATAATTAGTATAATCATCACTATCATACCTATCATTATCATGCTATCATCATCACCAACACCGGTATTGTCATCATTTTCATCATATTAAACAGCTTTGGAACTAATTAAAAATATTGCCGCCTTTTGATAACTAAGGAAAGAAACGATATCTTTTCTTTTCTCATTTTTTTTTCTCATAAACTTATTGGAGCTTTTCTCCTTTTTAATCAAACATCTCTCATGAAGACAATTGTAAAAGAGCAACATTTCTTGCAAACGAGATTAAATACTTAGCGTTGAAAAGTCCATCTTTCTTTTCATCTTATCTCTTCTCCATACTTTCTTTCTCTCTCCATCCTTCTACCGATATAGGGAGAAGGAGGGAGAGAGAGAGAGAGAGAGAGAGAGAGAGAGAGAGAGAGAGAGAGAGAGAGAGAGAGAGAGAGAGAGAGAGAGAGAGAGAGAGAGAGAGAGAGAGAGAGAGAGAGAGAGAGAGAGACATATATATATATATATATATATATATATATACATATATATATATATATATATACATATATACATATATATATATATATATATATATATATATATATATATATATATATATATATATATATGTATATATGTATATATATATATATATATATATATATATACATATATATACATATATATATATATATATATATATATATATATATATATATATATATATATATATATATATATATATGTGTGTGTGTGTGTGTGTGTGTGTGTATAAGTATATATATATATATATATATATATATATATATATATATATATATATATATATATACATATAAAGAGA
>BOPN01010162.1:12500-17500 GCA_017312705.2 Penaeus japonicus
TTATCAAATTTATCTTTAGAAAAATATAACGGTGTGTCCCTATTACTAAGAGAAGGGGTCACTGTTGTACTATCATCATCATCATTAGTAGTGATGCTACCACAACTATTAACATTATCACCATCAGGATGTTTAAGATAAACATTGCTTTTATTACTGTCGTCACTCATATCACTACAACTGGTTTTATCGTCACCATACATGTCTATTAAGTAATCATTGTAACCTGTATAAAGTGTAGGAAAATGTTTACAAATTACAGGTAGGTTAGGATAAGACACGCAATAATTCATACATAGATCAGGTTTAAATTTACATGGGCTAACAGTATCATTATCTGTTATGTTGTAGAATTCCATTATTTCTTTTCTTGATGGTATGAAACATCTGAAAATAAATAATAATAGTAATAATAATATAATGGCTCATCATTAATTTAATATATAATTGTATAATCAACAATAATAATCCCATACACACACACATATATGTACCACTATTGGTAACATACAAGTGCTACTGATGGTAGTCTTACAGATTCGCTATTCCAAAATTTCAATTTTACCATATCGCGTCTCGCGTTCGTTAACAATAACGTTTCAAAGAGACTATTAATAAAAATGGTATTTTTTGGTGTTAGCTGTATGTCAATATCTCCTCTCACCATACTGGTTGGTCTTTTCATCTTTTCATTATCACCACATAGTGATAATCGACAGTTAATTACAAAATCACAATCACAAGTGACATTGTTTATATCCTTATTGTTCACTTTAGCATAGAGACGGTTGATATCATCGGGGCATGTTATTATTTCTATATATTCTGCAGATATATAGTTAGCTTTTCTCATCATACACATACGACTAAACCACTCTTCTGTCGATAACCATTCCCGCATTTTGGAAAAAAGAGACTGTAAAAGATATTGTTCTGATAATGGTATCGTCATAAAATAATTTCGAAATTGTTTATAAGTTAGACCTTTATTTATTAATATTCTACTAAGAATTAAAAAACATGATTCAACATTGCCAGTATTTTCTTTTCTATAAGGGGTTATTTCATTACAAAGGTCCAATAATAGATACGGTGTTTTGTCTTTTAATGTATCTAATAAATTACAAGCTATCACCATGGGAATGTTCGAAAGATATCCATCCATAACAAATTTCATTGTACCATTGTGCACCTTTACAGTCAAAATGTCTGTTGGAGGTGGCAGTGGTGCATTGTCGTGCGTGGCATATCCAAACACTCTGACGGCACTACGATAAAAGATGTCCCGAATTGATATTTTGGATTTAGCAGTTTCACTTTGTTTAAGGCCTTTCACTGTCGCCAATAGATACGAAGCTTTAGTCATCTTTGTCGGAGAAAATTTTTCCCAAAATAATATACCAACAGATACCACATTTTCAATTTCTTTCTTTTTAATACCGCTTCCTCTCAGACCAAAATCCATAATACTGCTATCATAAAAATAACAGAGACATTCCAGTATTTCATCTAGTATTTTCCTCTTACTACCCTCCTTCATTAAGGACACTGTAGCTTTAGCCGCTCGACTAAACGGAAAAGGATATACCTTATATTTTTTTCGCTCGTTTAGAAGCACTGCAGCACATTCAAAGGCAAACTCCACCAGGGTCAAATATATCTTACTGCCACCCATTCCTTCCAAAGGTATAAACAAGTAACCGTCTCGGTATCCCAATTTTGCAATTTGTAGAAAAATATCAAGAGGATTATATTCACCAGCCAATAGTTGCATCATTGTTCCCAATACTTTCATTACAAAACCATTCTCGAGAAAATCTATTTTATCATTGTACTCGTGTTGAAGCTTGTCTTCAACATCTCTACAATAAGATACGTTATGATACCCATCATAAACACTATTGTCATATCTTCTATCAATGCTGGGTGTCGATGGTTTTGGTGAATTAGAATGAGCATAATTACTGTTCCGGTTAATATCATTAATACATCCATCAACTCTATTGGAGACAGAGACTCCCTCCATATTGATGTCATTGGATCTTCCCACATTGCTATGTTTATCATGTAAAGGATGATAAATATTAGTAATTGTACATTCATCAACCTCGATTCTAGTCGATTGTTGTATAGATAATAGAGCATTATCACTGGTGTGATTGATATTAAAATTGCGTCTATAATCGGTAGGACAGACATTACTATGTTGCACATCAACGTCATCACTTGTTTTCTTTAAAACTCGTTTGTTGTTTTCTTTATTTTTTAAAGATAATGTATTTTGACAATATCTGTCTCCGTGTGTTCCGGCCTTAGAGTCTTTGACTCGAGATTCTAGTATATCTACAAATCTTTTCTCCGTTGGAATATCAGTAAGGAAAAGACAATATCGCGGTAACGATCGTTGGTTGTTGCGATGAGTTCTACCAATACTCTGAAGAAAACTTATAGCGTCGTGAGGTAAATCTGCTATAATGTGAATCCGTCTCGCTCGAGCAATATTATCTTTCGAATCGTGAAAATCGAAACCCGTATTACCTGTTTTTCCAACGATGGCAACGTCAACACTATTACTATGTTTAAAGAGCTGAAAGTCTCTATTAATGTTTTTCGGAGAAGTATTTTTGGGGATGATTTCTAAAGTTCCTTCTGATGTTAAGCGTCCTGAATATTTTCTTTTAGTAACTTCAATATATCTTCTTTCCCCAACCCCAGACTCAATATTATCGAGAAAGTTTTCATTTAAAAGAATAAGGGGGGCGGGTGGAGGTAATCTTGGTAATAATAATAAGAAACAAAATTTTTTTATTCTCGAGACATGTAATCCTATATGTTGTATCCAAAAGAATACTTCTTAATAATGTTTTATATGCATTAATTATAAAGTGGGAAGCAGGAGCTTTATCGAGAATAGATAATCTGTTTATTTTTATCACATTCTTACTTTTTAATGATTGTTTTTCGTCAGTTATAATTTCATTTATAATATGATTATAAAAACTATCTCCAGTCTGCTCAAGAGTCACTACTAATTTTTGAGGTTCCTTTTGTTTTCTAACCTTTTGTATATATTTTAAGACACTCTTATTTTTCAGAGACAAAAGAATATTCTTATTTATCGCTACACAACATGCGGCAAGATTTACCTTGAGTTGGCCAGACAAAAAGCGATTCGATTGTGTCCAAAATACTTTTGATGTAGTAATCTGGTCATTCGAGTTTATTTCACCTTCCTGGTGTTGGGAGTGACTGGGTGTTTCGCTTGTAGAATCCGTCTTCATTTTTTTTCTTGGTGCCCTATTTCTTTTACTCAGTGTCTGTTGATTATGGTATGAATGTTTCCAAGCATCGTTCCATTCGGTGAATACTAATTTGTAACCCGTCCGTATGGATATATCGTCACACTTTTTTGTATTTACTGCCTTGGCAAACGCTTTCAAGCGACTCATTAATGCTGAAGACGACTCCCACTTTTCTGATTTGATTATTTCATTAATTTTATCATCTAATAATGTAATATCAGACTGTGCCGTTTTCGAAAGACTCTTCATTTCTGCCAAATAAGAAGATATTTCATTTATCATAAAAGTACTAGCGGTCGTTATGGGTTCTTGAACGATAGAACATCTTATTCCTTTCATACTAATAGTACGGCTCACATAAATCCCCTCATTGTATAATAATTTTATAATGCTCTCCAAGAATAAGGTCGAATATTCTGAAGAGTTCATCCCTACGGGAGTACCATCGTATTGATTGAGAAGATGATAATGTGGAGCAATATTCCTAATAATATGATCGACCATATGGAGATCTTGGTTATTTTGAAAAGGAGTAGCGCTACTCATTACAAAGAAGGTTTTATTCTTTAGGTAATCCACAAACAATTTAACAGAATCAGCCACAGCCAGCTGTAGTCTGTTTTTCTTATTTCTACCAAACCTATCGTACATGGTATCATAGAGTGACGGTACATTATTACCTTCATACTGTTCGTGTTGATTTTGAATAACCATTTTCATTTTATCACTAATATTTTTTGTTTTATGAAACTCATCGCAAAATACCACAGTTGGGAATATAATATTCTTTTTGAAAATGTTCATAATATCTTCAAAATTAACCATCAAACCACTATATGTTAAAAACAATACGGTAGGATACGATAATGTAAGAGGATTAAATTTATCATCATCAACAGTAAAAATATTATTTGTATTTGTCAAAAAATTTTTCAGTGTTATAAACTGAATAGTTAAGTCATTTCCTTCTAAATCTATAGTTGTAAAGCCATTATCAGTCATATTCTTCAATGAATATTCATTCTTAGTAGGCAATGTTAATACTTCGACGAATGCTCGTTTACAGTTGGCGAATAATAGTTCGCTACATGTTAACCAAATTATTAACGGTGGCCTATAAGGTATTTTTCCTTTATCTAAATACTCTTCTACCAATATAGTGGTTATTATCATACCGGCAATTTCTCTACTTTTACCAACTCCCGTACCATCACCAATAATGAAACCTCCCCCGTACTTGTATTTTGAGGCCGTATCACCTTGACCCAGGTTACCTCTATGTTTATAATACTGAACAGAAAATAATTGCACAGCTTCTCCCTGGAGGGTTATAAGAGACATGGGTCTGAGTAAAAACCTGGGTTGAGTATAACCGTCTACCCATCTATCATGCATTCCACCTCTAGTCAGTGATTCACATCTTCCTACCTCCAGCAGAGCTTTACTCTCATAGACTTCAAAAGAGGGTAGGGCAAAGACATTAGATCTAATTCTTTGGGCCGTTTCCTCTGAGGGAAAGAGGAGTGGGAATGATTCCTTTTGCCATTTAATTTTATCAAACTTTATCATACTTGAATATATATATATATATATATATATATATATGTATATTAGAGACCTGAACAAACATATATAAACTTATTTCCTACAGCGAAGTAACGCGGGATCGGAAGATTTTTTCAAGTCTCCTGCTTTTGA
>BOPN01010162.1:22500-25447 GCA_017312705.2 Penaeus japonicus
AGGGAGAGGGAGGGAGAAGGAGGGACAGTGACAGAAGGACAGAGAGAGAGAGAGAGAGAGAGAGAGAGAGAGAGAGAGAGAGAGAGAGAGAGAGAGAGAGAGAGAGAGAGAGAGAGAGAGAGAGAATATATATATATATATATATATATATATATATATATATATATTTATATATATATATATATATATATATATATATATATATGTATGTATGTATATACATATAGATAGATAGATAGATAGATATAGATACATAGACATAGATATATTTTCCTAAATATAAAGAAAAAAAAAATGAACGTCGTTCTCCGCGCACCCCGCCCCTGGTTTCGGCTGCGCGGGTGTATACTTGCTTTGTGCCGGTCTCAAATTACACTGACGCGACTGATGTGTGTAACGGGAGACCGAAACTGCTTGAAAGGAGGAGTCTCACCATATGCTGCAAAGGGACACATGATCCTGATCTTGTCCTGCACTATAGAAGTTTTAGGGAGTTTAGGATAGTTATTTGTGGACGTTTGTGATGAGATATGAAGGTATCTAGAGCATCGTTTTTAGTTTACTGGTTATCGATGTAAGATAAGCGTTGAGTTTTGTGTTGGAGTTCACGAAAGGAAAACTAATTTCAATGTAAAATTGGAGAAAAAAAGGATATATGTTTGCACCTGCCTTTTTTTTTTTTTTTTTTTTTTTTTTTTTTGTAAAATATGTTAGATATATGTTTATATATATATGTATATATACTTGATTATTGGGATGAAAGGTCGGCTAACGATTTCTTTGATAGGTTCTGTTTCTTATAGATATTGATTTATGAGAATAGGTAATGGCATTGGTGTTTGTTATTGCACACACACACACCCATATAGACACACACCCATACACACACACACATATATGTGTTTATATATGTTTATGTATATACATACACACACACACATATACTGTATATATATATATATACATATATATATATATATAGATATAGATATAGATATATGCATGTATACATATATTTATGTGTGTGTGTGAATGTGCATTTGCATATGCATGTGTGTGCAAAAATAACATAAACGCACATTTACCAATACGACTACCTATCCTCATAAATCAATACTATAAGAAACAGAACCATCCAAAAAAAAAAAAAAATCGTTACCGCAGCTTACCTTTCATCCCAATAATCAATGGTTGGTGTTCCATTATGCTTTAATGGGTTATTGGATTTGACTGATTAAGTCTTAATACGGGGTAGTTATCCCGAAGGATCTTATTAGCGGGTTCCCCTATCGGAATGGTGTGTGGGGGGGGGAGGGGGTATGTGTGTGTGTGTGGGTGTGTGTGTGTGTGTTCATTCATTTATATGTATGTATGTATATTCCAGACCGCCCAAAGATGATGACTTTATGCACATACAATGTAAGGACTCTGAGAACAGAATTTGATCTTTTGACACTGCTTGAGGAACTTTCATTTATTAAATGGGATATTGTGGGACTTTCTGATGTTAGAAGACTAGGCGGAGAGCAGAAATTACTAAATGATGGTCACTTACTGTATTGGAGAGGTAAACCCCTGGATAGCAAACAAGAATCAGGAGTAGGTTTCTTAGTTCACAAGCGCCTCGAAAAGAATATTAGGGAATTCTACAGTGTGAGCGAAAGAGTAGTTTCTGTAATACTGAAACTAAACAACAGATATAACCTAAAAATTATCCAAGTATACGCTCCTACCAGCAGTCATAGTGATGAGGAGATAGAGAGCTTCTATGAAGATGTGCAAGCAGCTACCGATAGAGCAAAAAGCCATTTTACCGTGATTATGGGGGATAGGAATAAGGGAAGATGGAGAAACCTCGATTGGAAAACATGGAATAGGCACCAGAAATGAGAGAGGGCAAAGGCTGATAGAATTCACTGAAGCTCGATCCCTTAAAATTATGAATATATTCTTCGAAAAGAGACCGGAGGAAATGGACATGGAAATCACCATCCGGCATTAAAAACGAAATTGACTTCATAATCACCAATAGGCGCGACATTGTACAAGACGTAACCGTTATCAATAAAGTAAATGTCGGTAGCGACCATAGACTGGTCAGAAGTAGAGTAAAATTACAGCTAAGAAGGGAACGAAATAAGCTCATACAGAAGCCTCTCGTTAATCTAATTAACATTAAGAATAGGGCGACGGAATTCAGTATCAACATCCAGAACAGATACTCAACTCTCGAAGAAGATCTTGACATAGACCAAATGAACGACCAATTAAGTGAGATATTAAGGGAAGCCGCACTTGAAATAGGGGGTAAAGATGAAAAAGAAAAGTTCAGTAGGCTTTCGGTGGAGACAAGAGAACTTATAATTTAGCGTAGGGACATGAAAATAACATCAATCAGAGACAAATATATAATCAGTAGAGCTGACTAAGACGATAAACAAGAAGTAGAAAGAGGATGTACGCAAATTTAACATACGAAAAATAAATGAAGCTCTGCTTGCCGGCACCAGCCTTAAGGCAACATAGAGGAGGCTTGGAATAAGGAAAAAACAAATGTACGCAGTAAAGAAACCCAATGGAGAGGTGCCATACAATAAAAATAAAATTATCAAAGTAATAGAAGACTTCTAGAGATTGCGGCAGTAAAACTGGCCCATCTTTTTAACAGATGCCTAAGCGTCGGTGGAACTCCGAAATCCTGGAAAGACGCAATAATAATTTTGATACACAAAAAGGGGGACACAAAAGACTTAAAGAATTACCGACCTATAAGCCTCCTTTCAGCAATCTATAAACTGTTCACAAAAATCATCACAGCCCGTATCACCGATACATTAGACTCAAACAACCCAGGGAACAGGCAGGGTTCCGCAGCAGATTTTCAACTACAGACCATATCCACACACTAGCCCGAATAAAAGAGAAAACAAACGAATATAGGAAGCCC
>BOPN01010163.1:2500-5000 GCA_017312705.2 Penaeus japonicus
CACACACACACACACACACACACACACACACACACACACACACACACACACACACACACACACAATGATACATATATTTCTTTCAGACTCGAGCAAAGATGCCTGAAGATAAAACAATTAAATTTTACCCATAAAATATGTTGCTACATTGGTTAAAGAATAGATATATATTTTTTCATATCTGTGTCTAGCCGTGGGGGTTAGGTTCCGATAATCACAAACCGATTACTAGGCTTGCTGGCAAATGGCCCATGAGAAGGAGCACTCTTGGGAAAACACCAAACCCAGTTAGAAGTCGGAGTACCAAGTTTCTCCTGAAGGAAACGTTCGAAGTGGAGACAATAGTATGAATTTTAATCAGTAGATTGATATATATATATATATATATATATATATATATATATATATATATATATATATATATATATATATGTATGTATGTATACATATTAATTAAAACAATTAGAGGCAGTTTATGCTGTACGATAAATTCTGCTAAATGCAAGCCGAGTAACTCAGATGGCCAGCTGTTGGTCCAAATGAATTGGCGGTTTGGGGAAATCGCGGTTGTCGTTACTAACTATGGAATCGGTTGCTCAAGGATGTAGCGAGTAACCGCTCCAGATCTGTCTTTAACAGCCAAACTAGAGTTCCTTTGTAGCTCGTTCACGTTCGTCACTCCACATCTCCACACCTTTCTGTTATTTTCTATACTTTTAAATGTATTTCAATCTTCAGAATATAAAAGGTCAAGCACAAAGGTAGACTAAAATTATTTTCTATACAAATTGTATATTATACAAATATATAGATAAAAAAAATAATGAATATATGTAGAAATATATATGTATATATATATCAATATATATGTATATATATTGATATAAATTTATATATGTATATATAAAGGATAATATACATAAATATGTATATATATACATACATACATACATACATACATACATACATAAATACATACATACATACATACATACATACATACATACATACATACATACATACATACACACACACACACACACACACACACACACACACACACACACACACACACACACACACACACACACACACATATATATATATAAAAGGGTGATAACTAAAAATACTAAATTAATATTATCCTAAACATGAAACTTTTATCCTAATATTGAGTTTACCATATCAACTGGATAAGTAACAAGGATAGTGAAAATGCAAGTTTACTATCAAGAGTTTTATCTAATCACATCTACTATGCACTATTGGTCACACTTCAGTATAAAAGTAACAATATATTTTACACTCAATTACAGATGTACTCCTTTAAGCAGAACACTGAACATTATTTCTCTTTAATATAAATGTCTATTATTTTACAAAACTGAACATACTAATCATAAGTCCCGTAGAAGGTTTGAGTTTATATTCATTTATATACATTTACATAAAAATAATATAGTCATATAATACTCCAAAGGCAAATAAATACAGCACATCGCATCAGTAATGGCATACTTAAGATGGTCCCCAAATAAACAAAGATATAGTTACCCACACCTGAAATCCATCATTCATGCCATCTTGCTAAATTCTAAAAAAAAATAATAAAGAAAGAAAAAAATACAGCCTGACCATCCCATACACTGAGTACACAAAAATCCAGCAATCGAGCTGGCACATACAAATTATTCTGTTGTACTAGGATTTAAATCAACAAATAATAGTCAAAACTATCACAAGCATAGCCAGGACTATATGTTGCTTAAGGCAAGATGGTAATTTGGTCACAGTCTTAGATTACTGAAATATTTCATGTAAACCATACTTGAACACTGCTGTTACTATTAGAAGATCTTTCATGGCCAAAAGGGTCTGACCTTCCCTTGACACATACAGTCACACTTCTGCTAAACATTCACACCATAATGTGGCTACAAGGCAGTGTTCCATTTAACAAGATCCTCTATACTGTATGCCTGACTATGCTATATTGAAATAATACTTTAAATGAGCATCTAATAATTAAAATATTGTCTTCAGAAATTAAGAACATGAACGAAATTTTAGTGCTAATATTTATCTTTGGTGGATAACACTATAAAAAATGAAAAAGTACTTTAAATGCAAAGGAATTTTACTTTTCTCAATTTTTTACTTCCTGGGACAACACACCTATGTTAAATACAGTGAAAGAGTGTGATTCTGATAGAACTACATCATATTCAAAGATACAAGCACAATTCTTGTTATCCAATTTTTATAATATGAAACATCAATCTGCCCCAGTAATAACACTGTGATCATAGCAATAATATTTTGACTTCTCCAAAAGAAAGCAGTGCCCACAAATTTATCACTCCTGTGAGAACTTCTCATGGAAATAAATACAGTATATTCACTACAATCCACATGAGATCAAATATCTAAACACAATATAACTGCCTGAATAAATATCTATTCAAGAACTAGCTCAGACATATATATATCTTGATTTAGC
>BOPN01010163.1:15000-25432 GCA_017312705.2 Penaeus japonicus
ATGGCACAGAGCAAGCTGCTGACCTCTTGCTCTAAAGTGTCTAAAATGTGCCCCAGTGCCAGTAGGGATACCTTCCACTATGTCACTCGCAGTCATAAGCACAGGTTTCCTCTCTCTTCCCTACCTCTTCATACTATCTTCATTGTGAATGGTTATATGTTTTATATTCGTTCATGACAGTACATGAATACGAAAAAATTAAGTTTCTTTTTGTCCTCCCATAAAACAGCAATACTTCTATCACAATGAGTATAAAGAAAATAATGAGCAGATATAGACTCTATACTACAATTTTAGTCAACCACAGCATTGATAGAGCCTGTGATATGACATAGTTAAGCCTCTTAATACGCTTAGTTTTACAATGAGTGACTGAAAGAGAGTGGCAAAAGTCAAGGTATATTGCATGAAGCACTGCCTCCTTCGGAAATAAATCCCTTCCTGGAGATTGCCGCAAACAAATCTATCCCCCCATAATGTATGACTCTGAAATCCCTCCAGCAATTGCTGAAGGTTGCACTTGCCCCAGACTACAATGTGGGTCAAATTATTGGGTTAAGTTACTTTACGCAAAAGCTATCTTCATCAGTGACTTAGTATGAAAAGAAATCAGATGAAATATTCATCTTCAATCTTCAACTGCAAGACTTACTTGGTCACTTCCTGCGTGATGGCCTGAGCTCTCTTGGCAGTGTAAGGGCCTGGTGGAGTTAATTCACGCCCACCAGGTCCTGCCCCCCCTCCACTGCTTCCACTAGCTGTGCCCATTTTCACGCGCTGATTTTCCATTGCCTTGACATACTTCTCTAGCTGTTTACTACGGAACCTGAGAAAGGCAGGAGGCAAGAGGGAGAGATTCAGCTGCAAAAAGTATTATATCAGTCACTTTCAAAATCTTTGTGGTATGGTAATACATTCATTTAATAAATTGGTTGACAACTTAAATTCATCAAAATTGTCTAGTTCTTCAGGATCCTGGTTATCTGCAAAGGTGAAAAAACATTCTGCCCTTATTGCTCCTATATTTTTTTCATCAATTAAAATGTAAAATCATACTCAAATCAAATTTTGAATCAGATTAACAGTTATAAAAAGGTTAAAAAAAAAAACTACAAAGACTAGATATAATTAAAAATCTAGATGAAATACAACTGACTGAAAATTATTTGAAAACTATAAAATATCTACCCAAATCCAAAATTATTGTAAATTTGATAGGGTCATCAAAACTTGCTGGGAAGACCATAATTACCTCTTTATACCAAGTAAAAACCCAGTGAGCAAGTACTGCAATAATATGGAATAATATGCAATTCAGATCTTTACATTACTTGCTAAGACTTATTTATGAAACTATTAAGTAAATTTATGAGTGTCTGAATCCTTTACCATTCTCTTATATTTGTGGAATACATATATTTGTCTTCTTTTCTTACAGTCAACCTCTTTTCATTGTTTTGGTATTAATTGCAAATCATACCAGCAATGAACTAATACTGCATGTAACATATATGTATATAGTTATTTCATTAGGGTATCAATTATAATTAATTCATCTAAAATCTAGATTTCTTTATTCTATCAAGGAAACTATACATAAAACTTACCCCTTAAGAGATTACATTGATAAATTACATTCATCCTGAGGAGAAAGTAAAATCTAAAATAAAACTTTATTTTTGCATATACAAATAAACATATGAAGTGTTTTGTGTGGATATCATCAACAATCAATTTATCTTACTTGAGAAGTTCCTGCTGCCTGAGATGATAACTGTGCTGAAGGGTGATACTCTGTCTAGCTAGGGGGGTTGGTGTGAGAGTCAGCGCTGCTAGTAAAAGTTCAGCAGCCCGACCATGACACTCTGCTGCCTCCTCCAGCCGACCACCCCTCCGGAATGCCTCAGCACGACGCTGCTCTCGGTGCGCCTGCAATTAAGGTAAAACTTCTATTAGAATATGTCTGGGTATTCTTTCCAATGGATGGTGGAAATAAAATGGTAAAGAGAACATCTAAATTTATGAGGCAGATAACATATATGCTAAGAAAGGTTTTGGTAACTGTAAATAAAAAGGTAACCTATACACGGTCTCAAAAATACATATGGGACAAATCAATATATGGAATCAATAGATTTACTAATTCATAGTCATTCTTTGTTAACAATTTACAACAGGACCATAAAGAAAAATAAAATTAATAATTGTATAGAACAAAATTTTCAAACAATGTAAGACATTAAAATAATCTGAGCAAAGCAGTCCTAAATTTACAGTCCCTTATCAAGTTTGTGGATCTATACATCAATCTTTGGACTCAAGCAATGGCCAGCAAACCTTTACCAATTATATTGCAGTGTGACTGAACTTGTTGGTGATTTATTGTCAAATAGTGTACCAGTGCAAGCTCCATCTTGCCAGAACACATAATGTGGAGGTTTTTCTTTATCAGCGTGAAGCACAAAATCCATGGCATTAATGGAAGTGGTACTATTGTAAATATTTACCAATTTTTCTTTAATGATATAGATCTCACACCTGAAAAAAAGTCTCGTAACTTAAAAAACAGATCAGCAGAACTGACTCTCAAAGACGGAAATGCCTCTTTCAATCCTTGTTCCTACTTTTAAAAAAAAGGAACATATATAGTGTTTATTGTCTGACGAGCTCAGTTCTATGCTGCCGAAGATACCTCATACTGATCTGTCAAATAATTACTGAACAGATGAGCATCAAAGTTGAAAAACTACCCCATGTACATGTAAGAGAATGTAGAAAGAAAACATATAATACAATAAAATATATATTCACCCATAAAGGCAACTGAAAGACTAGGTCTATGGAGAGAGGGCCAGGGGATGGGAGGGAGGGTGCAGTCTCTGGTGGCTTGAAGGAAGGAGAAATGGGTGCAGAAAGGAGAGACCCCAGTTGGGTAGAAGAAGCTATTATTGAATATGAGAAAAAATACCAAATATCCATATTTCCTCTTGCTATATTGCTTTCAATTGAACATAGAGATGGGAAAATAGCTTGCCAATTTTGAAAAGCTTATGCTCTGTTGGGTCAATCCAGTTCATAGGGCAATTCACCTATATGATTAATTGGTGTGGTTTGGACTTCATGGGCTTTACATCAAATGAGTATTTTTTCTGATTCATATAAATATAACCTTCTTGTCTGTCATATACTCTATATGGAGAAAGTGCAGGTTATCTTAGCTCTCGGGTAGTGTCAAGCAATTGCAATGGCTTGCATATCTTTGGCACCTTGACAAAGGCCACCACCTTACACTATATATTTTTTGGCGGGATAGAGCCTGGACTGATTCTGTAATTGACAAAAAATTGTCAAAGATATTTATAAGCAATTCAAAATATTCATGATCTTGGTGAGGATGTTGGTCCCACTTTTACTTGTCTTAAATCTATCCCATAAAATAACTTTTGGATTTTCACTAGTTGCCCATAAATATATTTCAAACAACAAAAACAACTTACAAAATGTAACATGACAACACTGACACATCTTTGTCTTGACTGTGAATGCATGTTTATTATTTCATTTTCCCACAAACTACATCCCCTGCAGAGAATTTAACATTATTGATATCATTATAAATACAAACCAAATAACACTATACCAATGACAATGAAGAATACAATTCTACACAAAGCCAGGCTTATTAAAAGCAAGAACTAGAAACAAAGAGAAAGAGGATGTTTGTTTGCATGTGCATATTTAAAATGACACATGGCAAGATGATGTACTGAAGTAATCAATAATAAGTAACAGCTTTGTCAACAAATGCACATTGCAAAACAACAAAACATTTATAAGAAACTTTTCTTTTAACTTAAAACAACCTTGGACATAAATACAATCAAAAACAATCATTCCCGTTCCACTCTCTAAACAATATCTTTATACAATGTCACTCCCCAAATAACATGCCTAATGACGTGGCCGTCACACCTCCCAATGAGACGAAATGGTGTTGAGGCGTTGATAGCGATGTGGCAAACACTGAAAATGACATGCAAGCCACGTTGGCCCTGAGTGAGGTTGGTGATGATGACACCTCACACAGCTCACCTTCTCGTACCTCCTCCCTCATTTCTCCTTTTTTCGTTAATCTCTACTTCACCTCCTCGTTCCCTCTTTGCCAAGAGGACTTCATCCTTGATCAAGAGGAAATCTGGGCTAAATCAGGACGACGGAAAGGCTTAAAACTAACCTGATTTAAAGGAGAGTTATCCATTCCCAACAGTCCCAACCCATATTTACGCCACAGTTCAAGGATCGATAGCGGTTACAGAGAGAGTTCGAGCCTTTATAAAGAGGATCAGAATCTCCTGCAACCAAGGAGAGAATTCTTCGATCCTCCTGGCCAAAGATTTTCGAGTTTATACTTGGCGGGCGGAAAATACATGAAAATATAACCCTTTTTTAGATAGATACCAATCATTTTTTAAGAGTATCTTTGTCATTGGATTTATAATAATAACACAATTAATTTGTTTGTTATAGAATAGTAGCAAAATATGCAGCATGTAATAATCGCGACATTAAATTCTTCGCCAAAAGTAATTTGTTTTGGGAAGGACCAGCTGATCGGGCCACTGAATGAGCGTAATAAAATTCAGATTTTCCAAACACTTATCGAGTGGATTTGCCTATGACGTCATACAGATTTGGCGGAAGGAATCCGAGAAAAAAGCTATATAGATAATCAGTACTCATGATACGGTATCAAGTTTGTAGACTGTTCAGTACTGCTTGTATATAGAAATCGACAACAGGAAAAACTGAGATTGTACTACTTTTTCCCAGTTTTCATCCGGATCATAGTTTATAACCTTCAAATAAAAAGTAGAAAAACTTGAGTCGATTAGCATAAATTTAATATGCAGACATGTCAATTTGTAAAGAATTCATGTAAGTTTTTATGCTTACTCCCCAGGGAATTCTTCCAAATGCTCAAAGGGTCGAGGTGAATGTGAATATGCCGCCTCCAAGAGCTGTGAAGCAGGTTTGGCAGTTTTTAGGCGCTGCAGGAATCCTGTAGTACTCTAGGGCCACCGTGCTTTCGTATGTAACTCTAATTGCGTGTTTACATACACCCTTGTAAATGACCAAGGTGATATATTTATTTCCTTTGTATATAGAGAATAGTTAATCGTTAATTAGAATCGTTAGGGGCTTAATTATTGTATAACTACTAATCAGTTTACCCCGAAATGAATATCAGTATATTCTTGCAGAATTGAACTTTATTTTATTATATTCGTTCGGAGGCAAAAAGGTACATTTTCAGTCGCGAACAATACATGAAAACTTCAAACTGATAATCAATAATTATCAATGTTAAAAAAAAAAAAAACAGCAAATACTTCGCATTATATAACATATTTGAAAGAAAACGCACTTTTCCCATATCACTTCTCTCACACATTAATGCTATATATATATATTCCCTCTTTTATATGTGAAGGTTCCCACACAGACGCCTTTCACGACCCAATGCATAAAGTATCTCATGCAAATTGAATTGCGTCTTCCCTCGCACTAATACATCGATTTCCGTTTCCCTTCATCTGCATAATGGCGGCTGATTGGTGTCTTTGGGTCGGAGTCCTAGATACTTATGGCTTATTAACTGGAGGTTCTAGCAATATTCAAAGGCCGTGGTATCATAATCTATTTGAAAAGACCATTCAAAAGAAATGAAATGGTACCAGCAGACGACGAATAACAAGTATGATGATCAATAGCCTCTTAGAGCTGACGGTTTTGCATCGATTGATAAGTAAAAATGTAGAGGTTTGATATATGAATCCGACAGTTACTGCTTGATATCAAGGGGAAAATATTTCGAAAAATGACTTCAATCGGTGGGACTAATCTAATGTCTAATTTTCAATAATTAGGGTGTTAAGCGTTGGTAGTACGTTTTATAACAATACTACCGAAGTGATACTCACCGTGTAATATAAGTATTCTGTCACTGGCTGGTACTCTTTGTTTCTCTTTATTCAGCAGTATTTACCACGCATATTATCGCTCTGTTTGCTGTACCTGAAAACGCGAAATTACATCAAAAGAGGAAAACGATGTAAAGGATAGATTAATTTAGGATTATTTCTGTTTTTCACGGTAATGCTATTTCCAAAGAGCGAATTTCTTCTCAACTGTATTAGCGATACTGTTATCATGCAGAGGTATAGAATGTGTTAGAATTTGACCTTTTATCAATTAAAATTTAATAATTACCCGTCACATTGTTATTTAATTATAATTTTGTCATTGTACATTGTTCTGCATTCTACTACATTCAACAGTATTTATCAAAACATACCAAAGATAATTGGTGATTGGATGTGTCTTGATTACGTCAAACAAATGCCTCTATAGCATTAAAACTATGTTATAATATATAACAATTTGCTCTTATTATTCTAGTCATCTGATTACTAAATACTGTTCATTCCCTTGCTTTGAAATGACCAGTGACTTGAAGACTCTCAATTCATTTTCTCCAACTCTCTGAAACGTTCATTAAGAAGTTCTGAAGTTTGCGTCTAATCACCCCTTTTTTTGGTGGCGGTCAAGCCTTCAGTGCAAAATCTTATTGATTTTTTTTTTTTTTTTTTTTTTTTTTTTTTTTTTTTTTTTTTTTTTTTTTTTTTTGCGGGAAGGCTCCAGCTTTTCAGTCTTGATTGATTAATGGGCCCGAGAGACTTTCCAGACAGCGGCGCCAGACACGACGACAGACTGAAAGCCTTTCCATTAAAATCAAAAGTTCATTTTGTTATGTTTATTTCGTTTAGGTTGCATATCCACTGAAATTATGGTTCTGTAGTTTTTGCTTTCTACGTGATTGATTACAGTAACATATATCATATACGAAAATCGTTTGAGTAGAAATACAGATTCCTCAAACATCTATATTTTTTGCTATAATTCATAGCAAGGATTGACGGTCACTTATTGGCCGAGCTCGAGCAGTACATACAGAAAAGCGTTTCGTCATCCAAAGATACTTTCTTTAGCAGATTCGATTTTAACCATTCTTCAGCCAGTTCCAATCAGTCTTTTCTACTGCAGTTGACGGATGTAAACATTCTTCATAATTTTCTGAATGTTGATTACGATGAAAAAGTACAGGATCAATTCATCAATTGTTAGTCCATATACAATCTTTGACTTTTTGTGTCCCGATGGTTTGTGATGTCAACTTAACAGTGGTTTGAATTTTTTCAGTAAAATTGTACTGCACATGGAGAATGAATATTTCACAGCGTAAGAGATGTAACTGACGCGTTGCAATGCACATTGTTTAAGAAGGACGAGTAAATACAATGACACGTGATCATCGAAATCTCAAAAAAAAAAAAAAAAAAAAAAAAAAAATCTGTTTCAAAGCCCTTGTTATACCAAATCAATACCGAGACTGGAATGAAATATGAATTAGAGATACATTTATAAGCTAATAGGTAACCTATAGAAGTATTATGAAGGTCGTAACGAAAGGAAATGCAAATAGAAGTGACAGGAGAGAAACAGAACAAGAGTGAATTAAAATCAAGTATGAACAAAATGTGGAATGGACTCAAACGAAATAAGGAAAACAAAACGGAATATGTTTTTTTGTTTTCGGAATGCTCTTATCAAGTAGAAGCGAATAATAAAATTATAATGATAATGAATAAGATGATTATATTAATTAATAGCAATGCTAATTGGACCAATAGCTGCTACAATACCGATATGTTCAATATCATAATAGCCTTCTCCTCATCATCATTGTTATTGCATTATCGTTATGACCATTATCGCTATCGTCATCAGCATTATCACCCTCCTTTTCTTCTTTCTCTTCCTCCATCTCCCCCTTTTCTTCCTCCTCTTCCTCATTTACGGAAAACAACGCCACACTTCGCTACCATATTAAACTGACAGCTATGTTTGGGAATCAGCTTATCCTGCATTATTTTGACATGTGGTTATTGGTTATTGCCAGAAAGGCAAGAATTCCTCTATTCACTGTTTCAAATTTTGAATAGCTTTTGTAAAATGAAGAGTGGATTTCACAACGATTTTACTGAATTAACTGACCGCGTACATGGAGCATTTAGTTTAATAAGAAACGCCATGATCCGAAATAAGGCCTTAAGGAATAGCCCAGCGATTTTAAACACTCTTTAAAAATACAGGGAAACTCAGGATCTAATGAAATAGCCGTGACTGAAGATGAGTGGTCCCAGACTTGCTCTCATGAAAGATGCCTTTGTCGCTTTTCACGTATGTGGAAAAAAAAATAAAAGAAATATATTTGTTTAACCATGACTTATATTAATGATACTGGGGATAATAATGGCATGATAATGAAAAAGCTGACAGTAGCAATAACATAAAGAATAATCATAGTGGTAATAACATTGATGATGATAATGATAATGATTTAAACAATAACAGAAATAGTGATAAGAATCCATACTACTATTTGCCATAGTACTGCTACTAATACTAACAACAATAATCACAATGATAAGAATTATAGCAATAGTTTTGATAGTTGCAATGGTAATGAAAATAATATTAATAAAGATAACAGCAACAACAAAATGATATTGAAAATAGTGATAAAATGAAGATAAGGATAATAATAATGATCATGATATTTATGGTAATAGTGACAACAAAGGTAATGATAATAACATAACTATAATGATAATGGTAATACTAATATTGATAATACGGATAATGGTAATACTAATATTGATAATAAGGATAGTGATAATAATAAGGATAATGATAATGATAACAATAATAATGACAATGATTAGGATAATGATAAAAACGATGATAATTATGATAATAATACTAATAATAGCAACGATATTGGTAATGAATATATCAATACAACAACAATAATGATGATAGTAATAATAATAATATCGATAAAGATAATACTAATAATAACAGTAACAATAATGATTACGATAATATTATCATCAATAACATTGATGATAATGATAGGAAAATAATAATAGCACTAGCAATAACAAGAAGGAGGATAATAAGGCAGTGTAATGTTGCATAACGCTTCGTGGAAGTTGAGGTAGGTTGATTACTGGGAAATAATAGCGGACCATGTACTTTAATCAGTATCTAGAGACACACTCCTTGGCATTCTTGTAAAACACATATAAAGAGGAATGAGTAAAAAAATCAACTAAAATAATTAGCATGAAGGTTAAAAGACCTGGAGAAGAATAAACAATTTAAAGGAAACTATCAATGACACTCGATGGTGTGAAAAAGGCAATCTTAACCAGCAGATTGTATGCATGCACACATGCACACACACACACACACACACACACACACACACACACACACACACACACACACACACACACACACAAACACCCACACCTTCTTCCCACGTCTCTCGTACACTCCAGAGCACCCCTTGTTTCGGCTTGAGGTCAACCGCATCTCCTCTTGTGAACTGCTCGATGGGGCGGCTTTTCTTGCTCTGAGGTTTGACTTGGCTTGCTTCTGGCTTGCTTTTCTTCCTGCTCTTCAGTTTTCTTGTTTCTTAGTCCTGTTTTTTATGTGTTTTTATTGTTGTTATTACTATAATTGTTGTTGTTTTTGCCAATGTTGCTATTGTTATCATTATCATTATTATCACTGATATTATCATTACCATTAATATTATTGCTATTATGATAATTGGTATTATTATTACTATCGTCATCATCATTATCATCATCATCATCACTCTCAGTTTCATTAGTGTCCTTATCATAATTACCATTATCATCATTCTCGCCAATATTATTTTTATTATCATGATCATCCTATTTCATTCATATCAATAAAATATTATTTACATTAACCTTACCATTATGATCATTATGCTATATCTCAACACTGCAATTTCAATTCATCAATCTAATAAACCTAATAATAAACCTAATAATAATAAACCTAATAATAATAAACCTAATAATAACCTAATAAACCTAGTAATAATAAAGATAATCCTAATTCTCTAAACACTGTTCCTTATTTCCAAAAACACGTTCGCAACATGTTGATCGGGAGTAACATAATCTTGACAATAACACCTGAGTGAACAGAACGCTTATAAGCTTTCACTAATAACAATACCACAAGAACACATATACATACGCACACAGAGGGAGACAGAGAGCGAGAGGAAGATGAAGAGAGAGACAGAAAGAGAAGGAGAAAGAGAAAGAGAAAGAGATAGATAGATAGATAGATAGATTGATAGAGATAAAGAGAGATAGAGAGAGATATATATAGAAAGAGAGAGAGAGAGAGAGAGAGAGAGAGAGAGAGAGAGAGAGAGAGAGAGAGAGAGAGAGAGAGAGAGAGAGAGAGAGAGAGAGAGAGA
>BOPN01010164.1:2500-25425 GCA_017312705.2 Penaeus japonicus
GAGGCGTTAGGCTTATGCGTTCGAGAACCCCGGTATTGCAACCGCGCAATGCCGGAACTCCCCCGGCGTGAATGGGTTAAAAGTTGTACATAATTCAGTAATTTTGAATTAGTGCTCACTTGTAGTAAACACTTGCTAACCACCGCACACTTCACACTTTAGTTCTTCTCATGCACACCAGAAATCATGGCAAAAAGTGCTGTGCTTTTTATACTAGGATCTTGGGTGTACACAAGAAACGCAGAAGTGTTCAGTGTGCAAAAGTAAACAAATGTGCATTTGAAGTGCGTTTAATCAAAGCTCTTGAATAAGGTAGAATTTCTAATTAAGATTTCCTTTACAAATCCTCTAAGGAGCATTGTCAAGAACACTTTATTATCATGCAATTATTTTGTTTTCTCGACACAGAATGCCATACCCTAATCTACTAGCATAGCCATTTCACCTAATGAATATATATAAATTCAGATGAACAATGAGCAACAAGAAAATAATTAATACAAATTTTGTATGTGCAATTGCCATACTTTCCATACTAGCCTGGTTTTAATGGACCTATGGATGGATAAGAAAATAGTGTTTGGAGTCAATATCTTGATGAACTAAAGATAAAAAGGAGTTATTTTAGCATCATAGGGAGTGTAAGTGAGTGTGTGTTTTGGTTTAGGTTGGTTTTGCTTTTAGGGGAAGCCTCCTTTGGCATGTGACATTTTGTGTGTGTGTGTGTGTGTGTGCGTGTGCGTGTGCGTGTGCGTGTGCGTGTGCGTGTGCGTGTGCGTGTGCGTGTGCGTGTGCGTGTGCGTGTGCGTGTGCGTGTGCGTGTGCGTGTGCGTGTGCGTGTGCTTGTGCGTGTGCGTGTGCTTGTGTGTGTGTGTGTGTGTGTGTGTGTGTGTGTGTTGTTTATAGGATCATTACATCCTGTTGATCTGAATTGATCTGGGCATTTAGAATTTTTATCAGGTGTGTGGCAGGGTAATGGTATTTTTAGATTTGAATTAGTTTGATAATAGCAATCTTGCATGCAGTTTGTAGACATCCTAAACAATTTATCATCAAATAAAGGACTAGGCCAAGCTCTGTCATGCCAGAAAATATGAGGTTGCTTATTGATCATTGTTGGAAAGCTGAAGACCCATAGGCCACAGCAATTGCTTGACCTCATCTATCATAGGTTTGCTCCCCCACCCGGTCATTCTTATTCCCATACTTTCTCTTTTATCGGTAGGGGGTATAGTTCTGACATGAATGGATTGCTACTGAAATGAAGGCTGAAATCTGTTGGTAAACCATGCTTTTATGGCTCCACTTCATATCCATCCATTGCTGCAATTTTATTAGAAAAAAAAAAGTGTTTTAGTATGTGCATTTCGAATAAAGACCATAGACTTTGGTTGTTTCATATTGGAATATAATCATAAACTTCCCCAAAACAACAAATTTCTGGTTGATGATCTCTAGTATTTTTTCTTGAAAAATATACTTTTGCTACATTTCATCGTACATAATGTATGAACCTCCTTTCAGGTTAAAGATGTTTAAGATAATTATTGTAATTGGCTTTTATTCTGATGATTCTAGATGAAAATCTTCATAATATTGAAATATTTTTGTTGATAATGGTAACTAGATTGGTGAGGATACAGTTAACCCATTGCAGATGGAGATGGATTTGATTGCCCAATCTCCGGGATGAGTTTTATTTCAAAGCGAGACAGCTTCTCTCTAAAGATAGTGCTTACTAGAGACCGTGGATGGGTGCCATTCAAGGCTCTCTCTCCTGCTGATGCTAGGAGAAAGTGGTGCCATATAGGTTTTGGATTTTAGGTGGAACCCACTTTGCTTAACCCTCTCTGGACGGGTGGTACACTTGTGTACCCTGCATTTTTGGCCATATCAGCGGCTGATGTCAAACGGCGTCCGTTATTTAACTGATTTAGGCCTAAGCGTTCGACAGCCCCGGCCGAAAGGCCTAAAAGGCTAGAATGCCCCCGGCATGAGTGGGTTATATTATAGCAATTATAGTAATTATGATTGCAATTATCATCATCACTCACTCATTACTCATAGCACAATAAAAAAACAGTTATCCAAAATCCCCCTACATCATATACGTCATGTTGCCCATCCACAATGGGTTCATATTGATGTCTAAATGCTGTATACCATAGTGAATAGAGAAATTAAAACTAAAAAACTTATGATTCAATATCCATCAAATATTTACGGGGCAGTTTTTTTGATACTGAATGAAAGGGAAGGATTTTGTTTTTTCCTCTTTAATTTATTTCGTCTGTTGTGTTGCGATATACTGTTTGCATTAGAAAAAGAAACTTGGCCTGTCTTTAATAGAAATCTTATTGCAAATCTTGCATTTGTAATGGTTTTCTTTAAAATGTACATACTGCTTTTACCTTATTTATGTCTTTGTGTAAATTGATTGTATCTCAATCTATATGACTCTATCTGTTGCAATTAATAAACTGTAGCTACATATAAATAAGGCATTAAGTGCTAGAATTTGGCCAGATTATTACAGTGCTAGCTTTTTCAGGTGTCAGTTGTAATGTCTGACAACACAGTGTGGAATGTAAGTGAAACTGCCAACGTCTATATCACGGGTGTTGTATCTGGGGTGTCAGAAGTTGCATCAAGTGTAACACATGGTGTTGGAGGCGTTGTACACAGTGTCACGTCGGGTAAGATACATTTGCTGAAGCACATGAAACTGAAAAAAATTGTTTTTAGTGTTGTGTGATACATGTGATAACCCTTCTCTTTGGATATAGTTGTACTGCATGTTATTGTCTCTGTAAATTATGTATATGATATATATGTATGTATTTGCATTTATTCCATTTGTGCTATTGAATTTAGTCTTAGTAAGTTTCTTATTCTTTGCCTTAGCAAAATACAAGAGATGGAAGGATTAACACTGTGGAATATGTTAAAGTTTGAAAAAAAGGTTAATGTAATAATTTGAGAATAAATCAGATAAATGTACAGTTTTATACTTGATTTTATAAACATTGGAAATGAATGGCTCATTATGCAGGGTGTAACTATAGTTAACATGGCAGGATAACACTGCCTTTATAAAAGTAAAGATACACAATATATCATTACATAACTAGCAATTACTGGAATAAAACTGTCATGTCACATATTTTTGGAAAATTTCCAAGGAAAAGAATATTGTCATTTGTACTATCATCACCAAATTCCTTTCAGGGATGGGAGACGTAGTACACAATGTCTCCCTGGGAATGGGGGATGCTGTACATAACGTGACTTCGGGGGTCAAGCGCCTCTTGACCTACCCTCCGACTGCATGCCATGCAGAGGATGAGGAAGAGTGCCCAGGGGTCCTTCCTCCGACTCCTAGGAATACTTCTGTGTCGCCCAATTCCGAGCATCCGCATAGTGATGTGTGAGTTTTGTTAAGGATATAGACTAGGTGATTTAGACTACACCTTGATTCATGGATGTGGCTTATTTGATTGAACAGTTAGTTTTTATGTTTGTGAATGACAATCATAAGAATATTGTGCATTATTTGATTAATGAATGAACTGTATTGAATGCAACATCCTACAAGTTTTTTTTTTTATGTCACTATTCTCAATAACTAGTTAGTTTTTGTTTTTGTTTGTAGGCTAATAATAATCATACTAATTTCCTTTCACAGGAGCCCAGGAACTGATTCCGAGTTAGCTGAAGAAGAAGCCGAGATTAACAATGAGTTGGGCATTACTGAGGATTATTTTTCACAGCCTGAGGTACTGTTATATTGTTTTTTTCATTCCCATTCAGTACTGTTGTTCTTGTTAGAACCTCTAAAGGGTTGTCCAAGTGGAATATGATGACAGTAAATATACGGAGGAGACTGGCATCCACATGGTGATTCTTGCGAGAAGTTTTGATTGCAAAATGAGTATAAAAGCATAGAAATGGAGGGTTGATCCCCTCCTCCCACACACATCTCAAATGAATGGCATCTGCTACAAGTCTGGGCATAAAAAGTCATAATTTACAAAAGAATGATAATATCGCAATGTATTCTGGGCTTCTCATAAGAGAGTGTCGTATGTCTAGCCTCTTGTTACATTATCAAGCATTAGCACATTGAAGGAAAAAAATTACAGATCTGTTCTCCACACTTTGATGTGCTGCATTTGTGATTTCCATGCTCATTTTTTCATTAAATAGGAAAGAGAGAGTCCACAAAATGTGGTTGACTAATTTACCCATGTTTTGATGGCTGTCCTCAAGGTTGGCAACAATGAACATGGAACATCATAGATGTTAATTATTCATAGGAAAAGTCTTAATGAGTTTTGTAGACTATTGACGTGACTAAGTTTGATAAACAAAAGGAAGATAGGAATGTTGATAAGTAAGAGATACTGTTATAATCTTTTATTTCTTGTTTATGCTTGTTTAAATGCTATATGATTGATAAGGAAAGTCTTTTAAAGATTTTAGTGCTTCAGAATTGTCACTTCATATAGTGAAGCAATAGAAATGCAGAAAATATGAAGGGTAGTGCATGGCAGAAGAGCATGCCTGCCAAACACTAACCCTGGTCACTCAGCTAATGAGGTATAAAGGAAAGTGAATTGTTCAAAAAAGCAAGAGATATGATTTATGCATTTCAATTTGATTCTTCATCAGAATTATGTAATTCAGTTAGTAAATTTTGAAGACAGTTAAATAATACATATGTACATGTCACTTTAAAGTCCTTTCTATATAAACTGGTTTACTAGAACAAAATAAAAGAAGACTTGGTTTACTTTATTCATGCATGCTTGTAATTACATATATTTTTACAGGAAAATGTTTTAGAGCTGAGTATTGAAGGACTAGAAGCTAGTATAGAGAAATGCAAGACCTTAATCCTACAGTGTGAGGAGTCCAGCACCAGAAGACGAGCACTTGTACATAAGTTGATAAAAATAAGATTGCGTTTACAGGTAAGTATACATTGGGAATTCTTTTTGTGTGGGTATGTGTTGTTATTGTTTTCTCTTACTTTTATTAGTAAACTCTAATATGATGATAATATTTTTATTGGAGGTTAAATTGCTCACAGGAAGCAAAAGATGCAGAGGAGATAGCCTCAACTGGTGTGCTCTTCCGTCTGAGCCATCAGCTCCAGCCCCAAAAGCCTCCGCTAACACGTGCATCAAAGCAGTACTGCGACAAGTGCGCCCAGATCATTTGGGGGGTGATCCACGTGTCATATATCTGTAGCTGTGAGTGTTTTGTTTCTATGTGATATGGATTTTTGTATTTTTAGATGTGAGAAGTGTGCTGAATATAATATATATTTTGTTAAATCCATCTTTGTCTCATTAATTTTGTACTTCATAGACTAACATAAAAAGTGTTTTTTCTCTTTTGTTACAGATGTTTTATCATGTGGTTATATAAAAAATCTTTGGTCAATAATGTTTATTCTCATGTTCATTTGTTGATCAGTTTATTTATCCATTTGTTACTATCATTATTTTTTACTTAATGGGACCAATTTGATTTCAAGAAGTTAAGCAATTTGCACTCTGAATTGTATGTATATTGCCTAGTGATGAAGATGATTTATAAAAAACAAAACAAAAAACAGATGTGCATATATTTCTCTACATGATGGATTTTTCTGTCTGAATGTAATTTAGCAAAGCTCAATATTACATCAGAGAATGTTTCTTTTAGGATTTGGGCTTACATCTCATGGGAATAGCAAAGAATCATATATAACATATTGGAATCTTCAGGTCCAAGCCAGCATTTGGCATGTTTCTAAAATCAGGCATCTTATTGTATCCACTTTCTGTTTTTGGAAATAACATTCCATTTAGTTACAATACTTTACAGTATGTGAGTACCAGTGCCATGGGAGGTGTGTGGAAGGCATTCAGCGCAGATGTCCAAGTGTAAGGGTGAACGAAGATGCTTCTTACATCCTGAGAATATGTCCGGAAGTAGGGTTGTCGGCCCAGAATTACAAGTGTGCAGAGTGCAAGATACTGATTACAAACAGTGAGTTGTAAACTCATTTTTAGTCTCTGTTTTTTTTGTTTGTTTTTTTGCTTATGTTTAATATAAGATAATGCCAGTTGTGATGGGAATTATTATCCAAAATTATTGATTATATTCCTAATTTATGGTAGTGATAACTAAATCAGTTGTAGGATTATGCCAACTATGGTCACTAATGGACATGACATGATAACCCAGCAGAGAAAGACAATAAAGAGAGATGGTCAGTAGATGGTCTTGAAGTGATTTTAGATTAAATTCAGTTATAAACGAGTACACCACTAACTCTCCTGCACAATTAATTCCAGGCTATGCTGGACTCTTTTGCTTGACCCATAAAGGTCATATGATGGCTGTTCACTAGTAGTCGTCTGATGCCTTATTTTGTGTCTCCCATATCTAAATTGATTATGTGCCTCCCATATCTCAGTTGATAGAGCTGCAGCACAAACAATTAGCAAATAAGAGTTGCATACTCGTAACATTGTCCTCATCTAGAATCCAGTGGGATTCTAGAAGTTGTCTTATCTAAGTACTTTACCTTTAGAAGAAGAGAAGATATGGCACAAAGTGAAGCTATTTAACCCATTCACGCTGGGACATATTTTTGCCTACCCCCACTAACGCTGGGAAGATAACAAGCATGCAACGCTTCGTGCCGGGATGTTTTCTTGCTACGCGGGGCTGTGCTGATTCTGTCAGAGTGTTTTTCACCATCCCCATTCTATGGTTTTCATGAATGCTCCTACAATGTTAACCCATCCACGACGGGGGAATTCTAGCCTTGAATGTCCCAATGCCGGGGCGTTCGAATTATTAGGCCTAAATCAATTGAATAGCTGGCACAATACTGTGCCGCCCGGCCACTGGGCTTTTGAATGCGCGGTACAGTACTGTACCACCCGTCCAGTGTGGGTTAAGGCACATAAAAATATTGCCATGTTCAGAGGAGTTATTTTAGTCAAAAAACATGTTACAATAATGCCTTTTTAGTTTTATTTTATTGAACTTTGCCTATATTACTCACTTCTATGTGAAAATACCTAAGAAAAGTGGAAGCAATCTCTCAGTGGGGCATCAAAAAACGTTTTATACGTTCTTTTTTTTTTTTTTTTTTTTTTTACCAAAACGAAAAGAACAATATGAATTACACGTACATATGAGTATGTACATGTACCTAATGACGTGACATTATGTGATATCATGGGTAATCAACAAATTAGAAGTAGTATTGCATTAGTAAGTTTTTACTCTATTTTATTTCATGGCCAAACTCATTTGATTTTACAATAGTTTTTTGACTCAGAACTTTTTATTCAACCGAACAAGAAGCAGAAATTATCATGATGTCATCAATATCATTTAGTTTTCTGTGACGTTATTCCTTTAACCTTATATCTCATTTTATGACATTCAAACACCTAAACGAAAGTAACAGAGTCTAAGAAATTATGTGAACAATCTAGTGATCTATTGCTGACATTTCAGCACATCACATTACCCTGCCTGGGTCTCGGCCAGAAAATGCACCATGTCTCAGGGCGTCGCCCAGGTCCAGGAATATTTTTCGACCCCATGATAGCACGTCAACCGGTGTGAATGGGTTAAATGCAAAAAATTATATCTTTTGTTATATTACCTATTCTTAATTCTACAAAATGTTGTATTGGTCTCTTTGTTATTTTATGTATTTCATTTGTTTCCACAATATTTCTTCAAATTCTTTCTTTTCCCAATTCTCCTTTGTAAGACAACTTTTGTTTTTTGTCTGAATCAGTTTCCATGTTCTTCTATCACTGTCTCTCTTTCCATGTTGGTACATGCATTGGGGCATCTTTACATTAATGGCAAAGGTCAAATGATGCATAATTATTAAAATTAAAGTTTCTGTGTCATATCTGACGTGACTAGATTCTGTTTCTGAATTCGTTATAACAATTAGATGGGAATCTAAACTATTGTAATGAAATTAATTGGTATGAGTAATAATTTTGTTAGTTTTGAAGAATGTGCAGATGAATAAATAGACCATGAGTAATGCTTTGATTCTGCTAGGTTGAAATATTTTCAATTGCTGATAATATATTCCTATTGCATGGGCATTATTTTCATTTTTGTTACTGCAAAAAGTAGGATAATGAAATCTTTCTTTTACTTTTATGAGGATTTTGAATGGCATGTCTTTATTAAAATTATTTTGAATGATGATTTACCAAGCTGCAATTTTTTGCCTATCTCCTGTTGAGTTTGAACAGCAGTTTTGCACAACGATTTTGCGATTTTTTAACTTTTGTGTTGAGTACTGTTTGGCACTCCTTTTGATCCACCTTTTTATGCCTATATTCTGATCCAATTATCTAATTTGTTTGTTTCAAACTTTTCAGAATACACTGTAATCACAAAGCACGGCAGGAGGTTAAAATGCAGAGGTATTGACTCTAGAGTAATGACTATGGTTAAAATGTTGCTGTCAATTTTTTTTGTCTCTCTAGCTACCTCTCATGTATAAAAGTGTCAAAGGTCTAGAAAGCAATTGGCAGTTGTTTGGAAAGCTATTATAGAAGGCATCCTCTCTTCATTGCAAGCAGGTTTCTTTTTGCTCTTGTTTGACAGGAGGAATGTTAAGAAGACAGGATTAGCTACCTTGGTATCGGTTTTTGGCTCTCTGTCATATGTTGTGCTTTGCTTGCTAGATTAGTAGACTAGGAAAATCAGGGCATAGTTATATTTCAATTAATTCTTCTATTCTAGCATTCTGTTTGGTTATACTGATTTAGCTCTATCAGACACTGGGGGTTATTTTTTCTGTTATCTATGTTTTTAGATAGATTGACCAAGTTGTTTTGTTTTATTTATTTTGTATTGCTTTATTTAATTGTTGAATTAGTATCCATGACACAACACTTACTTTATCATTATTAACAAGACTTCAGATTTTAAATTATTTACTTTTTGCTCTACTTGTGCCTTTAGCCAGATAATGCTATGGTGGTTTTGGCTCCGCTTGGATATAGCACCAGGGTATACCAAACTTTCGAAAGGCCTAATGTCTTGGGCTATTCGCCTTTTGAGGCAATGGCCAGCCACTATGTGCACAATCCTCCAGTGTGGCCATACAAAAACCATGTCAGTATTGTGTTCCTGGGGTAGACCTACTGGCCCATGATGTTATATCATGTCATATGTCATTAACCCTATGGCAGTGGTGCGTGTAACGATCGAACTAGCAGTCAAGCTGGTATTATATGACACTGGTAGTATTGCCCTAAAATTAGAGGGATGGGAAAGTGTTTTCACTGCAGACTACCCTAAATGGCATTTTAGATATAAATCGTTCACAAAATAAGGGTTCAAGTTGACTTTGGAACCATATAGCTCTGAAGCTAGTGCCGTTATAGCTATAATTCTTCATGACTATGTGCACGCTTCAACTGTAAACAGATGCTGATGCCTCATCATACACGCATTGACACCCGTTGTTGGTTTTTGGACATGAGTCTCTTTTATTTCACCTTTTTTTTCTTTGTTTATATCCTTCTGTTTGGCATATATCTGGAAGTCCACACACACACACACACACACACACACACACACACACACACACACACACACACACACACACACACACACACACACACACACACACACACACACACACACACACACACACACACACACACACTTACACACACACACACACACACACACACACACACACACACACACACACACACACACACACACACACACACACACACACACACACACACACACACACACACACACACACACACACTTACACACACACACATACACACACACACACACACACACACACACACACACACACACACACACACACACACACACACACACACACACACACACACACACACACACACACACACACACACACACACACTTACACACACACACACACACACACACACACACACACACACACACACACACACACACACACACACACACACACACACACACACACACACACACACACACACACACACACACACACACACACACACTTACACACACACACACACACTTACACACACACACACACACACACACACACACACACACACACACACACACACACACTTACACACACACACACACACTTACACACACACACACACACTTACACACACACACACACACTTACACACACACACACACACACACACACACACACACACACACACACACACACACACACACACACACACACACACACACACACACACACACACACACACACACACACACACACACACACACACACACACACACACACACACACACACACACACACTCACACACACACACACACACTCACACACACACACACACACACACACACACACACACACACACACACACACACACACACACACACACACACACACACACACACACACACACACACACACACACACACACACACACACACACACACACACACACACACACACACACACACACACACACACACACACACACTTACACACACACACACACACACTTACACACACACACACACACACACACACACACACACACACACACACACACACACACACACACACACACACACACACACACACACACACACACACACACACACACACACACACACACAGAGCAAACTAAACTATTGTTGTTTTAAGTATATGGATCATCAGGAGTATGAGTTATAGGAACAAAAAGGTATTTAAGAGTTTTTATTTTGATAAAAAGCCCTAGATTGTATAGATGTTTTAGTTCATGATAATCATCAGTTTGATAGTATTTTATAATTTATTAATGAGATTGCAATAAGAATGAAGACAGTTCAAACTTTTTTGGTTTATTATGTTCGTATTTTTTTGCTATGCTGTGCTAGGTAGCTCATTTTACCATTTCTGTTTTCACAAATGGCATGGATTTTTGGTTACCTATGAAATGTTTCCCTGTTGGTGTTAGCTGTAGAATTCCATGTTACCTTCTCACTGGAGATAGTCTGGCTTGCTGTTAGTTCAAGTATTTTTGAAACTTTCATTTGGATGATTCATAATCTGAAAGAATCCTTTTTTTTCTCACTCTCATTCTCTTTACTATTGTAAATTGTATTCATTTTATTTATTTTATGTTGAAGTTCAGATTTACCAAGCTTCTATATTGTTTTTAATAAGAAAGGAAGTCAGCTCAAATAATTTATTCTAAGTTGTAGGGGTCTTTTATGAAAGTGCAAAACAGTGTCCAACAATTCCCAATCTTTTAGATGTTGGGTTTCCAATATGGTTGTTCTCTTCAGGGAATGTTTTTGAGATTATATGTAAAGGTTGGCTTCAAGATCTTATGGCAATATCATTTCTAAAGTGTGTCGATATAGTTATTCAATGCATTTTGGCTTGGCAGATTATTTTTCTCTGGTCATGTTTGCTTTACCAATTTTCAAGTCTTGTACAATATCAGTTAGTTAAGGTCAGATTTGCTTCCTACCTTGAAGATTTTCTCTGGGGCTTTCTATAAGAAGTTAGATAGAATTTTGCAAAGAATCATTTCATCAGTTCAACACCTAATTATTTGTTATTGATATGGCTTTGATTATTATTTTGTAAAGAAAAAACTATAGAGGTGTAGAAAATGGATGCTTAAAACTTCATATTCTTTTATTTTTTTTTATAAACACCATTCCTCTAACTTGGATCACAAACTTTTATGCAAGAACTATTGGCATTAGTTTGAGCAGTTTCTCTATATTTGCTGGTTATAGGATGAACTTTTGCCTTATTGAATCAAAATTCGTAATAGAGAATCTATTGTACAAGGTTAAAATCCGATGGCTTTAAAATGTCTGAGGCTTCCCTAAATTGTTAACCCCTTAATGATGGATGGTCTTCCCACTGGTGACATGAACGCCACGTGATGGCTTTGTCTGGCTGTCTTGCGGGCTGATTGGGCCCATAGAGGCTTGCCACTACAAATAGCAAACAGCGAATTTTGAAATACATAAAACATTTAACTACAACTATGCTTAGTTAAACTACCATTTGTAAACTCCATTCTTGTATAGGGATGCAAACGATTTATGAACTTTCATTCATTTTTATATTACATTTCTCTATTAAGGTATTTGGATATTTTTGTAGAAGTCATTTGATTTTTAGATATAGCTTCATACCTTCATTTTGTTTTTCAGTGATTTAGAGAAATAGAGAAACAAATTAGACAATGGTAGATTTGTTTTGTATATCAGGTTTTCCAGTTTTAGAGATGGAGAATATGGAGGTGAATACAGTTCCAGTTCTATTTGTAAAAGAATAAATCATAACTAAACAGAAGTTACATAATTATTCTTGAAAGAACAAAAGTTTTAGATTTATACTGAATGTAAAATTATACCATATCCTTTGTTTCCTTTTAGCAATTAAATGAGATTCCCCATATCCTTTGAAGGTGACTTAATGAAATAGAGAAAAGGCATAAAGTTGATAACTTTTTCTGCTTTTTTCTCTCAGTTGCAAAAATATTTAGAGCACTTATGCATGAACTTTGAATTAGGTGATAGCATTGTAAAGGGATTTGCGTCTCAAGGTAAGATGTTGAAAGAGTCAAGTTTTCATTCTGAGTTTTCCTCTTATTTTCATCAGGTAAGTTTATCATTATGGATATTTTTGTCATAAAAAGCTTTGAGAGAAATATGTGCCATTTGTCAGACTAGAATCAAAGATTCATTCTGCAATTTCTAAGATATCAAAGATTTCTCTGTGGTTTGCTCTTGTTGTCTTACTTGGTAAAGCCTTATTTTTCAAAGTAATGTACAGTTATTTATACTCACAGTGACAGAGCTTGTGGCTTAACCATGAAAAGTAAGTTGTGTTTAAACAAATGGGAAACTGTTATTTCAATACAGTATATTTTACAGTAATGAAGCTTGTGTTATGCATGAAAAATGATGTTCATGTTTAATGTCAGAAAGATATTTCTGTTGCTCTGATGGTACAGAAGTCATATTTGTAGGAAGATTTTTCCTTGTAATGATGAATAGAATGGGTCTTAAAAGGCATATTGATTGCCTTTGCTCATATTGATTGCCTTTGCTCATATTGATTGCCTTTGCTCATAGTTTTGAAAGATAAAGACTTAGGCTATAGGTTGCCTTAACAAATGATATTCCATGAAGTTATCAGATATAACTAATGAATGTATTTTGTGTTTTAGCCCATCCAAGGGGTGTAACATGCCTTGGTGATCCCTTCAAAAAAGGTATAATCATAAATGTGATGTGCATATTTACATATCTGTCAATGCACTTTGTGTTCTCCAGCTTCAGTTATCCAGCAATACTTCCTCTTTTGATACTGACTGGTGCAGGCTTTTGAAGACAACTTTTATATAGATAAAGAGCTGTACTGAGCCCTTGTTAACTTGACTCATGGCAATGTTGCATGTGATAAAGAGGCCTTATTCAATGAATATTATCTTTATAACAGTTCATCATAACTTATTCAGATTTCACAGTATGGCTATTTATGGTATTGCTCAAATTTACGAAGTCTCTTATCACATGCAAGTGATTATCTTCAATAGGAGTTAGATACAACCTAGATGCTTCAACCTTTGATTCTCTGTCTGGTGGCTGAGTGCAATGTATACTTGCTAGAGAACTCATGGAATCCTGGAGAATTAATGCTTGTATGTTTATTTCTTCAGTATCCCCTCACTTTTCAGGAATATGTTAAAAGTATATTTTATACTTTTACCAAGTACACTTGCATGCTTTTATCTCCCTGCAGTGTTAAGTATTTTTTTTTTTTTTACAAGTGCTTTAAGCATTGCCTGTTTGGATGGAGCTTTACAAGATGAATGATCACATCCCTTTATCCTCTTTGTATATATTTTTTGTTTGTCTGTTTTTTCTAAGATTCTTTTTGTTTGCACTGTCTTGATCCTTGTTTGCATTATTTTCCTTACCTTCTGCTTATTACCATGACTTTTTTATGTAACATATTGATTAAGTGTGATTCCCAGCAGGAAAAATAATGTAGTCTAATTAATCTATTTTTTTTATTTTTTCATTCAAATGTATATCTATGACCCAAAGCTGCATAATCTATGTGATGGTACATATCTAGCTCAATCATTACAAGCCAGAGAGGAAATACTTGTGAACTTAATAGAGTTTCTGGGATATAGTTATTGACATTTAATATTTCTGTGTATTACAAATGACTGTAGAGACAGTTGTATTCAGAACAATCAAATAAAAAAATGAGAGATATCTTTAAAGACGTAACCCTCAATGCCAAAGATATATTTTGTTCTACATTTTATTCACAACTAGTAATTGATAGGATATGCAGATGTGTTTAATTGGAATGTGTTGAATTCTCTTACAGACTGGTTATTTTTAGTTGTTTCAATCATTTATTGATTTTGTTTGAGTTTTTTTATTATGATTTTGTATTTATATTTTCATTCTTTGACAGTTCCTTTAAACATTTCAAGATTGTGTATGTAATAGAAAAGTTATTTGACTGTTTTTTGCACTACATTATAACTGGTATGCATTACAGATGTTCAATTTTAATTATAGTATCTATTAATTACTTTTTCCTCTCCTTGACTGTCATGTTTCACAGGGTCAGATAACTGTCATTTTTAATTTTGTTGAAATTACAAGCTATTTAATGGTGTACTTTTTTGTTTATTTGTGTTATATCAAGAATGACTCTTGATGTAATATTTTATTTAGTAAAGATTTTATGGCTAGGAGGACCGTAATTAGCTTATTATATTGATGCTCACTTGCTTTATCAATGTTCAGGATGACCTGGTCTGCTATTTTGAACTGTGTTGATCTAGCAAACCTTTCATTTGTTGATTTTGAACAGATGGTGAGATATTTCATACAGTCTTGGCTACATTTTTCAAGCCACTGTATTTCACTGATATTTGGATGCTATATTTCACACACATGTTGCATATGTGTTTAAAGATAGGATTCATAATTTTAGTTATGATTAATTTTATTTTTTTTCTATCTATAATTATTATTATTTTGATAATGATAATTATTATCATTATTGTTGTTATTATCATTATTTTATTTATTTATTATTATTATTATTTTTTTAATGATGTGTACACAACTGAATGGTGAAATAGTAGTTTAAAATATGTTGATTGTATTATATTTCTATAGATATTTTTTATATTATGAAGTATAATACCTTTATGCCTTATTGCAGTTGTTGATCATAAAAAGGGGATAAGATCAGAACTTTTTAAAAAATCACATGAAATGTATCAAAATCATTATTAATTGCAAGGCAATAATCACTAATTCTCTTGTCCCTTGGGGTCTGATGTCATGGTTGCAGTGGTCAGTTATGAGCCTAGTCAGAAATTTCACCCATAACAGTTGAACAGAGCATCAGATAATCATGAACGACAAAAGATAAGAGAAAATTCCTCCTAGGCAATCCTCTCTTAGCTCTGCTGTTGAGAGCTAAGGAAAATCTGATTTCTCTTTTCTGGCCAAGAGTCTGGATGCTATTATGTGCACTCTGTGTGTAATAGTTTTAAGACTGTGTTCTCGACCTTTTTGAGAGTGTGTGCGTTTTGTTATGTATAATTTTTCCAGGAGACTTTTATGGTTCTTTTTGAGTGTCAGTTGTTTGCTGAAGTTGGGTGAGTTTTGTCCCTTTGTGTTGTTTCCTGTTTTGTGTTGTGTTGATAGTCTCTCCTCTGCTCATTTGTAGTAGCTGAGAGCACTCTCAACTATCGTTCTCTCGCTATCTAGCCTGTGGACAGAGTGGCACTTTATGCTTCCTCTCAAGATCATCTCCCCTCCCTTGGCACACCTCTGTTGCAGTTGGGAGAACACCCTCACTGAGCTGGGGGCTGACTGGCACCCTTTAATCCTTTGTGTCTTTCTCCACTCACACTTTGTACTTTCACTCTGATAGTTTCACACTCCCCTGATCTTGCTGCCTCACCACCTCTCTCTTGATCAATTGCTGGGCAGGACAGGGGAATGCTAGTATACATCCTCTGTTCAGTGTGTTTTTGTTTTGTTTTCTGTTTTTTTTCACATAGATACTTCCCTGAGTGCTTAACCACCAAGGAGTCAATTAGCAGGCCTACGTAATCCTATTTACCCCATTCCCTGAATTTTCAGGAAATAGAAGGGTTTATCTTTGATACTATAATTATTGTTAATAATGTTCTAATGATGATAATGATAACAAGAATGATAGTAATACTAACATTAGTAATCATAAAAAAAGAACTATAAATAAGAAGTGAAAAAAAAAAAAAAGATCCATGAATGGGGTAAACAGGTAATGTCAGGTAGATTTTTTTATTAACTCCTTGGTTACTATGCACAAATTGATAAAGCAAACCAAAGTGGGCAGTGTATGTCCCCAGCATCTATGGGTTGGTGGTTAATCCAGGTTTAATCCTTTACTGTGGCTTGTAGGTGTGTACTCAGATAAATAAAAGTGCAATTTTCTTCTTGGTTTAGTGGCACTTGTAGATCCAGCTTGAAGGGTGGGATTTTCTTCCTGGCCCATTGGGTGCTTGAAAACTAAGACTCTTCTTAGGAGCACACCCATATGTTGCAGGGCATTTACCTTCCTGATCTATGGTATTTGTAATCTGCTACACCGGCTTTGAGGCATGCACTGTTTAACCCGTTAACGACGGGTGATTAGATATCACGTCTAGTGGTTTTAGGACCAGACACCGGGGACGAATTATTTTGTCCAGCCCAGCGTGCTAGGTGAGCGGGCGCACAGCGCTTGCTAGTGGCCAGTGTGGCAGAGAATCCCGACGCGTTAAGCTTATGCGTTCGAATGTCCCGGCATTTCGGTCATTTTAAGCTGAAATAGCCCCATCGGGAAGGGGTCAAAAGGAAAGTGCAGTTTTTCTTCCTGGCCCAGTGGTGCTCTGGTTTGTGGGTACAAATGCAAGTGAGTCTACCCCTGAGAGTTAGCCTGACCTGCAACTCTTCCATGCTGTTTCCACCCGTTCCAAGCTGGTCATCGTGGGTTGCCCCTACAGGTGGTCTGTGCCCAAGCAGCCTTCTCCAAGCCTGTTGGTTATGCTGAGTCTCCTCCTTGTTAGACAGTTCCATGAATATTCCAATCAGTCATCTCTAGACCGGCTAATTGTAGTGCTCCCCTATAAGTCCATGTCTCTTCTATTCTAACTGACGAATGAAGACAATAAGTGAACATGCAAGAGGATTCAACAGACTGGACTCGGACACACAATGCAACAACAAACTGTCAAACCATCACGCTTGTTGAGGAAGCAAATATCTTGAGTACTCTCATTACTCTCAATGTATTGCACTATTGCTACCTTTATAATAAAGTGCACGCACTCATCAGTGTTTCGTGGTACCCTGAAATTCACTGATGCAGTCATCTACTTGTCCAAAAAAAATTGTGTAAATGGTCCCTCCACTCCATTCATCTGACTGGGATTGCACATGACTAGATCTTGCTTTGCACTCTCGCTGCTGGTCATGTAGCATATGAACATTCCCTCTGGGGAGCCTTCCTATGCCATGCTTACGCTGAGGTCAAGAATGCTTTCAGGAACGCTTGCCTTGTCTGGGGGGAGAAAAGGTGAATAATTGAGGGGTTGCCAGAATGGATTATTCTCGTATGTTTGTCTTGCCTGGTTATTTGATGTGCTGGCAACTGTTACGGTTAGTAGAAATTTCAGATCGGGATGTACCTGATTGTACCAGACCATTTGGACAGAAAAGAAGTATTTTCCAACTATTGGATATGTCATTTGCTTGAATATATGATGCTTATTGCTATACTATAGTTAATTTCATTTATAGAATGTAAACTTTTCTGTTATGCATTTTTTTTTTTCATAACTGTTCCCCTTTCAGCTATGTTTTGCTATTGCTTAGCACATGCATTTTTTTGTGTGTATCCTCCCATATTCCTTAGTGTTTTATTAATTGTATAGCTATTATCTATGTATGTATATATATTTGTTTATTTGTAAAAGCTTTGATATAATACAATTTTGTTTAGGTTGTGAAAAAAACATATTTGGAAATATTTTTTCAGTTTCTTTTATTTTGATATGTTTCATTTCTGATTTGTAAAGTTATAACTTAATCATCATTACAGTAAAATAGTTGCTGAAAGTATCATTTCAAGGACAAGAAGAAGTTGTGAATAAGTGATTGTATGAATATATCATCATAACTAGATATGAAAGTGTTTAGGCTGACTTGTCCAATTTTACAGTTAGCCATTGTATAAATAGCCAACTTATTTTGAAGTACACCAACTACTTTCACCGATTTGCTTCAGTACCCAAATCAAACATTACAGAGAATGCCTGGTGTGAGCCCAGAAAGTGTGACTATACTGGCCTTTACTACTGTCCTGCTTGTCACTGGAATTCGCGGCAAGTCCTTCCGGCAAGAGTGATCCACAACTGGGACTTTGAGGAGAGAGTCGTAAGCCGTCAAGCAAAACAGTTCCTCTTGCTGATGAAGAGCAAGCCAGTGCTCCATTTGGAAAAGTTGAACCCTCATCTTTTCAAGTTTGTCGAAGAACTGAGTACAGTTAAGGTAAGTGTGGGCTTTGGATTATATTCCGAGGTTATATATACTATTGTTTTTGCAAATGGAAAGCAAGTTTTTATTTTATTTGGTTAAGGTATACTCTTGAGATTATAAAAGAATATGAAAAGAACACATTTGATTTGATGTTCTGCAGATAGATCAAAGGTTTAGATGATGTGGAAGACATATCAAATTCATTTTCAAGACATCAGTGATTTCTGAAGCAATATGAGTGATTCCTAGGGAGTCATAAGAATAATGAAATTGTAAACAGACTATTGCATATAAGATTATTTTCTATATATAGAAATTATTGCTCATTAACATCCTTGTAAACAAAGGATATAATTAGCCAAATAACCTATAGCAGATTCCATACAATTTATGGAGTGATAGGTATTGCATCTAAAACTTAATTTTATACCTAGTATCTCCCTCTGTTACAGAAACTGAGAGAGGACTTGCTCACCATGAAGCAGTACCTCAGCACTTGTCGTTCCGCTCAGGAATCTCGGATACTGCGACAACTTGAAGAGCGGCAGCACTTTGTGGAGAATGCACACATGTATTCCTTACAAGATTTGATAGATGTAAACTCAGGGCAGCTTGTTGATTACCTCAAGAAGATACATAAGAACTTTTCAACCCATATAAAGAATGAATGCTTGGTATGTATGGATATCAATCTTTTTTTGATTCTTTATTTATAAGATTTTGTAAAGTGTGTTTCTAGTTATAAAATTTATAATGATTTATTTTTAGCTTGATGATGATGACTTATATCAATGTGTGTGTGTGTGTTTGTTTGTGTGTTTATATCTTTATGATTATATATATGTGTATTATTGCTCTCTACAGGTTTGCCAAGGGAAGGGTTACATCTGTGAAATTTGTGATGTGAGTGAGATCATTTTCCCTTTTGATGGTGGCGTTGTAGTGTGTATCGGATGCTCAACAGTCCTTCACCACCTGTGTTTCACCTCAAGAAATAGCCTCTGTCCCAGGTGTGTTCGCCAGGAAGCGAGGAAAAGAACAGAAACGGATGAAGAAACAGGAACTGGCGATTAGGAAGTTGTTTTTGAAGTTTCTTGACATATGAATTATTCCCTTGTGCTATTATGACATTGGATGCAGAGTATATATGTAAATATTTATGTATTTGCTGATTAGATATCCATGATCTTTTTTTTTCCACTAAATTTTAAATTCATCTACCAAAAGCTTACCTCACATTTTGCAGAAGATGCTCACATTAACAATCTCACAAACAATCTCTCAACTTTTCTTCATATTCCTTCTAAAACACTCCCACTAGATTTCTTTCAAATGCCTGTCTTCCAGTTTGTTTCTTCTGACGAATCACCAAGTGTTGTCATCATTTTCCAACAATTCTCTCTATTCCATTTAGTATTAACCTGAATCTGTCTTTCTCTTGTTTGAATTTTCTTTTGAAAATGCTTTGTGAAAATCATTCTGTCCCATATGCATGCAGTCATTTTACATGTCATACATTATACATTTAAAATTATTAGATACCTCTGTAATAACATTATTATTCATAAAACTCTTTCATGAGTAAAAGAATACTATGCATCATACATTTCAAAATATCAGTTAGTAGCATTCAATCACAGTGTCGATTTATAAGGAAAAGAATATACATTTTTGTATGCTTTATACATTTTGAAATATGAGATAATTACATGATATCATTATCATTCATGTTGTTCATTCATTAATATAAGAATATATTACCTTATTTTGTACTAAAAGAAACTGTATTGGTACAAAAGAAGGAGAATCTGTACTTGTAAATTATATGATATAAACATAAATTGTAATATATGACTTAGTTACCCATTTGTCTTTGTTCAGGATGTTTATATGAGAAGAAGTAAAAGAGTATTTTTTCCAAATTTATGATGATTGTATAATGTAAGTAATTTCTATATTGGGTTTGCTTTAAGATGTGTTGGAAAAGAATAATTGAAAGCCAAAAATGCTCTATGTCAATTAGATTATTGTTAATATGTTCATGATTTTTTAAGTGCCTGATTGTATTAATATATGGGGACAAATAATTTATTGAATCAACCAAGAGATTTGATCAAACTTAAATATGAAGTATGTAATAATATTGTGCTTATTTTTAAGCTTGTATATACTCTGATCTCTGTGTAGATGCTATCAGATACCCTGTACAAAATGTCCCAATGTATATTTTTCTAAATGCTGTAAGAGAATATAATCAATTTAGAAAAATATACATTTTTCATGTCTAAGAAAAGTATAATTCATTATTCATCTCACAATTGATAGATAAATATTCAATATAGATATTTATGTACATGGCCTTTTTCCTTATTCTTAGTCCAGGCTTTCAGGATCTTAACCTGTGATATGAATCAAATGTGGGTTTTTTAAATTTCATTTTTACTTTGCAGCTTTTTGCACCAATTTTTTGATTCAGTGTATGAGTTTGAAATCTGAAATTAGATCTGTTTTAGATTTGTTTTCTATCGATGTCGTGGGTGTGTCAGGTAGGGTTACCAGTAAAAAGGAAGGAAAATATACGTGTTACTTTTTTTCTTTTTTTTCCAAAGAGAGTATGCAGACAATTTATTCATAGGTAATCTTTATAAATGAGTGTGATATCATATTTTGAAATACCATATCAGTTGATATTTTGATATGGCAAGAGGCAGAGTGATAATGCTTTAAGATTGACTATTGATTAATAAAATTTTAGTACAATTACTTCTATTCAACTTATCCTAACATAATTATGTCTGCTTTTTATTTTGTAGATTTTGCTTTATTTTTTTTATTATAACCATTATCATCATTGTTATTGTTATTGTTGTTATTTTTATTTTTATTTTTATTATAATAATTATTATTGGTATCTTTATTATTATTATTACTATTATTATTGGTATTATTATTATTATTGTTATTATGATACATCTTGATCATTATCATAATCATCTTCAGTTATTATTCATTATTCAGTTATTCATTATTATTATTATTATTATTATTATTATTATTATTATTATTATTATTATTATTATTATTATTATTATATTATTATTATTATTATTATTATTATTATTATTATTATTATTTTTTATTATTATTATTATATTATTATTATTATTATTATGACATGAAAACACTTTTCATGAATTATACAACTCAGAAAATCAAAAAACAAAATATGAATCATTTTCAGTTGTCCTTTTGACAACATTGTAATTGTTTTCTGATATGGGCAATCATGTAATGGTTATGATGGCAGAGGCTTCAAACAAATGATTCAGCAATTTTTTTTGTTAACCCATTGATGACAGGCTGTCTAGGTTTGTTTGTGTTTGTTTTTGTGTTTGTTTGTTTGTTTGTTTGGCCTAGGTGGACTACATTGCAAGATGCAATTTGATTTATATAGTCTATTAATATATATATATATATATATATATATATATATATATATATATATATATATATATATATTATATATATATTAATTATATATAATCATATAGTTATATAGTTATTAATTTTGATTATTCCAGTTATATAGTCTATTAATTTTGATTATTCCTTTTTTTGTTCCTGCTTTAACTGTAATATATGATTTTGTTTCTTACTACGATACTCATACAATATTTTTTTCTTATTTGCTTATTTTGTAGTCTAGACTATATAGAACAGATTGTGTGTGTGTGAATATTATTATAGATTTATATAAGGAGGAAAGTAGGGGTTTTGTTGCTTTTTTCGAATTTTGTTTTGTGCATTTAAATTATATTGTATATACATTCTATATGATTATATATGAATGAAAACAATTGGTGATGAAAAAAAAAAAAATCGAACTAACAGCCATTGGAAATCTTCTGAATCAGACACGCATGTGACACGCAGAAGAGCTGTTCTTTCACCTCAAGGTCAATGTTTCATCTCATCTCATCAATGTTTCTTTCATCTCAAGGTCAATATCCTTGCTAGAGAACAGATCAAAGAAACGATCACAGGAGGAAGAGGGCGGGGCATGAATACCACCGGGCCAAAATCGGTGTAAGCGCTCGTTTTTCTTCCGTCGACGAGTCCGTAAAGAGTTGTTCCTTCGTATCTGCAGTACAAACAAGTCGTGGTTAATGTCCTTTCCAGAGGGCAGATCAAAGAAGCAGTCACGTGGAGAAGGCGGGGAGGAGGCGTGAAAACAGCCGACGCTGAGAAGGAGGCTATATATATATATATATATATA
>BOPN01010166.1:5000-10000 GCA_017312705.2 Penaeus japonicus
GTGTGTGTGTGTGTCACAGGTCTGTTATTCAAGAGAGGATCAGAACAGCCAAGATGAAACAGAAAGAGCATGCGGTTTATTATCAGGAGTGACATGACATAGAATACAAGCACAAAGAGTATAAGCATAAGAATCATTACCAGGACTGGTTATAATGGGGGAAGATGAGGTCACATGGTGGAGAGACGACTGATCACTTAAGCAGGGGCGCTGGGTCAACTGAAGAAATTTTTTAGTTCAGTTCAGAGAGATTTACGACGACGTCGCTTCGTTCGGGCTATATGCACAAGGTGGCCTAACCTCTGTCAGCTATAAGTGCTGACTCATCTGATCATCATAACTGAATGCTAACCATGGCGATCGGATTGCCTGTAGGCGCTCCAGTTGCCAGGGGGTAAGCGACAGGCATAGCCGTCTAACCAGCCCGGTGGCTCTCGAGGAAGCTTGTGTGCTCGCACTCCATCAGGCAGTGCTCTAATTTGGCGTCCGGCATGCCACAATGTTCACAGAGTCACTCATCATGCCCAATGGTGGGTATGATTTGCCACACATAAGGATAGCCTATTCTCAGTCTGTGAAAGCTGACTTCAGCACACTTTGATATTCTAGGAAAGAGTATCAGCGACTCATACCCTGTGGCGTCAGGGTAACAGCTGGCCGAGGGTGAGACTATCTCAGCCATCATTTTATGCCTTAGCAGTTTCCAGCTAGGATGCACCACAAGATCTGTCCAGGGTTTGTTCCTGCCTTCCTCTGCTAACCTGTCAGCTAAATCGTTCTCTTTAACATGGCTTGGAATCCAGTTGATAATAATGCATCTACCCTGATCTAGGATTCTATGAGCAGAGGGGAGAATTATGGTGAGAAGATAATGTTATCAAGGGGCGTGCTTTGTTGCAAGCTGTCAATGATGGCCCTAGAATCTGTATGTATGACAACATGCCTGTCCGTGTGGGCTGCATGGGCTAGGGTTCCCATAATAACGACTGCCTCTGCCTGGAGTAAGGAGACATTGTCAGATACCCGCATAGCTTTCACTGGCACCTGCAGTGTGGGTGATGGGGTCTACAGAACCATCTGTGAAGTAGGTTTTACTACCCAGCAGAGTGATTGCTGCAATATTCCTCTCTGCCTCATCCCTTAACAGAGGCGGTGAGTACTGTGTTTTTCTCCTTGATGGGCCCATGACAGAGAACTCTATCAAGGATTCTGCCCATGGCAGGGTTGTGACATAGGGTGGGGAAGGTCCATGCCCTAAATCAGCACCCTGGCTGTGTGAGACAGCCAGGTGTTGTTAGCAAAGATTTCATGGTTTTGTGCAAGTCGTCGCTGCACTTTCTGTCTCAGCTGCGAGTCCGGCGGGGACTGTAGGACTTTGGCAAAGAACTGGGCTGCCATTTAATCAATCCGGGGGTCCAGGGGGAAAAGATTGGCCTCCAGGAGGAGGTTGGTAACCTTAGTCTACCCAGGGGCACTCAGAATAATCCTGGCAGTCTCATTTTGCATGTTGTCAAGCCTTTTCCTGGGTCCCGACTTGACTGTGATCAGGGCAACAGAGGTGTAGTCCACAATGGAATGGACAGCATGCACATAAAAGGATCTTAGTACACGGTGCCTAGCCCCTAAGCGCCGCCCTGACAGAACTCTCATGACAGAGAGTCTTGCCTTGGTCTGGTCAAGGAGATATTTAATCTCAGAGCGGAAGGTAAGGTTCTCATCAATTCAAACCCCCAAGTATTGGAAGACGTGAACCCAATCTAGCTCTAACCCTTGGACTCGCAGTCTTTGGTCGCAGACATTGCCATTGCCTTCATTTTGGCTCCTGATACCTCAAGCCCGACTCTATGGCATTCCTCAGATATTAGGTCCAGATAACGCTGGGCCTTTCTGGTTATATTCTCATTCGTCTTGCAGCAGAGATAATTGGAAGATCATCTATATAAGAAATGATCTTGCACCCTGCTGGATGAGGGTGTTAAACAGTCGGCCTAAGGACCCCCCCCCCCCCATTGTAAAGTGCCATTCTCTAAGTACAAATGCCTAGGAAAGTGACCTTGGAACTTCATTCTGGTAGTTCTGTTCTGAAAATAGTCACCAATCCAAGCAAAGTCTGCCTTTGATTCCCTTTGTAATCAGGATCTCTTGAATAGTGAGCAGATTTGCTAGTTAAAAAACCTTTTCCAGGTCCAGGAAAAAATTGACAGAACTGGTGTTGCTGATAGTGCCCAGTAAGGTGGCCATGCTGTGAGCTGTGCTCTTACCCCTTGTGAACCAATGTAGGTGTTCATGTGGAGGTCCCAAATTCCATTGGAGTAGGTTCAGTACCATTGTCACTGCTGTCTTTCCCAGCTGAGTAGAGAGATGGGGCGGTACCTTCCTGGCTCCTATGTCAGTCCTCTTCCAGTACTGTGGTAGCAAGGAAGTCTCCCAGGACTTGTTGATGAGATGCAAAAATACAAGCTCACCTTCAAGTCCTAGGTGGGAAATGATAGGGCTGAAAGGGGACTGGTCTTATATGTTCACCGTAGTTCCCTCAGAGAGAACATAGCATCTGCGTCATCATGCTCGACCGCCTTTTCTCTGATGAGGACATGCCTACCTGGAAGCAATTCCTCTTGGCATGCCCTCAGCTCTGCTGGTAGGCCAACGATACTTGTTCTAGCAGAGAACTCGAATGCCAGTCTCTCCACCTCCGACCGCGGGTCATTGTGGGTCTTTCTGGAGTTCCATAGCTCTGACAGGGAGGTTTGGGGGCCAAAGGACTCACACCACTCCAGCCACTTTTCCTGCTTTACCCTCTTAGCAGTTTCCTGAACATCCCCGAGAGCCTCTCTCAAAAGTGCGTGGTTCTCTGTCTGCGGAAGTGTCTTCTGCACATATTAATTCATATTAATGGCCTCCTTGAAAGCTGTTGAGAAGAGCAAACTCGGGCTCGACTCAAGCACCTCGGCTATGTGGCAGCCTGCCGCATCAACACCCTGCCCATCCAAGAGCTTGTCTGTCTCCTGGAGGAAGGTGAGAGTGGCTTGATCACTTGGTATGATAATCATGCAATTGTCTCTGGTAATTCTAATCATCAAACGGCACTGTCTCTGGGTTTCCAGAGCCTGTAACATCTAGTGTGCATTGTCGAATCCTTCCAGTTTAGGGGGAACTTTAAACTGGTGGAACCGACTTGGGGCTACAGACTTGCCCTCCGAGTCCATAGTTGGCCGAGGCCGCTTGTTGCCTGTCCTCCGAACCAGTGCCGAAGTTTTGGCAGCAGGGCCAACAGGTTTGGAGGGTCCTAACTGGCTTTCAGTTTTAAATTGACTCATAGTCTGAACCAACACCAGAGACTTGTCAGAACCAGGGGCTGGTTTGGACGGTCCATTCTCTTACTTTTGTCACCGAGGACCTTGAAAGGCTCCAAGGTTACAGCCTTGGTCAACTTCATGCTGGGTTCGTCAATGGGATTGTCAGTCAGGGGATATTTTGTGATAGTTGCTATGTAAGAGCAGTTCAATTCATCCTCCCATACCCCCACCCACCACGAAGTCCAATAAGGGAAGCTGTGCACCGAGGCCATGCTCAGAAGCCACGTGGGTGGTGGAAGGTTATACGCAACCCCTGCCTCGCGTTGATGGCACTCGTAAGACCATGCAATTGCCTGCAAGATAGGGGCTGCTTGACCCTAGCCTAGCTCAAAAGAGATCATCCGATTGACCTGAGTTGAGATCAGGCCACCCATCTCCCTGGAATAGAGGACCAAAGAGGCGTGTTGCTACCCGCAGGGCGTATTCATACACGGCATCACTCAACCTCCAGGATTCCCATCTCCCAAGGCACAGGGGTGCCATGCACAGAAAACATGTGGGCAAGTGTGACCCCCCTGGGGGAAGGACCAGTGGGGGTGCAACCCCACCTACTAGATCAGCATCTAGGAACACTTAGTCATCCCTCCTTGGAGAACCCGCCGCTGGAAGGCCACCTCAACGGGAGGAAGAGACTGGCCAGATCTAGTTCAGTTCAGAGAGATTTGTGAAGACATCCCTTCACCCGGGCCAAATCTAGAATGGGCCACGACAAGGCGGTTCCATTTGCGGGAGAAGAAAATTTTTCGAAATTCGCTCCTTTTCTAGCTGGCCATCATGCCAGCTCTAAGCTCTTCGCCCATCAGCTTTTTGGGTGGGCAATCCACGCCCACCAGTCTTCTGGGGGAAGTGTCCCACGCCTGGCCGTCTCTCAGCTAGGGCATCACTCTTCCCTGACATGATTGACACTGTTGATGGCTCCTCTGCTGGTGGCTCCTCCAGTACATGTGGCTCCAGTGGTGGCTCCTCCTCTGCCGCAGGTGAACACGTCTCTGTCGGCGGCTCCTCCGGTGCACTCGTCTCTAGTAGTGGCTCCTTCGGTGCACTCGTCTCTGGCGGCGGCTCCTCCGGTGCACTCGTCTCTGGCGGCGGCTCCTCCGGTGCACTCGTCTCTGGCGGCGGCTCTTCTGGTGCACTCGTCTCTTGCGGCGGTTTCTGCTCCTCCGGTGCACTCGTCTCTGGCGGCGGCTCTTCTGGTGCACTCGTCTCTTGCGGCGGTTTCTGCTCCTCCGGTGCACTCGTCTCTTGCGGCGGCTTCTGCTCCTCCGTTGCACTCTTCTCTGGCTGCTCCTCCGGTGCACTCGTCTCTGGCGGTGGCTCCCCCCGGTGCACGAATCTCTGGCGACAGCTCCTCTGGTGCACACGCCTCTGCTGGTTGCGCCTCCGGTGCACGACCCTCAATGATACCTCCATCCGAGGGCGAATCCTCTGCGGTTGCTTGTCCTTTGAAGGAGGCCGCTTCACCCTTCAGTCACTACCCGGGGGTCCTCTCTGCTCCTGACCTTTTGTGCGGCGAATCCACTGTTGCGACAGGTCTTCGCGCGAACGGACGATCTCTGCAAGAGAATCTTCAATCACCGGCGGCCCCTCCGACCGGCGTCCTTCTCCCGGGAGTTTCTAAGTTGCCCAGCTCTCAACCCCAGGACC
>BOPN01010167.1:0-2500 GCA_017312705.2 Penaeus japonicus
ACCCAAGAGATAAGACTAGACTCGAATAGATCATCTTTATAGTTTATCTCTCTAATCTCTCTTATCTCAGTCCCTCTGCATTATCCTTCCGTTGTCCTCGCTCTTTTTACGCTCTCTTGCTTTCTTATGCTTCAGTGGCCTTCCGACGCTCGTGGCGAGAGGACCTCCGTTTGGTTATTACCGGGACAGGAGTGAGGGATTTTTTTACCGTGTGTGCTTGCTTGTTGGTGCTTTTGTGTGGGAGTGTTTTTTGTTTGGTTTTTGTTTTGTTTTGTTTTTGTTTTTTTGGCTTTTTGCTTATCTTGTTTTGTTTGTTTGGTTGTTGTTTTTTTTCGTGTTTCGTGTGCGTTTGTGTGTGTGTGTTCTTTCTTTCTTTCTTTCTTTCTTTTTTTCTTTCTTTCTTTTCGTTCTTTTATGTTTTGTTTATGAATGTGTTTTTCTTCTCTCTTTCACTTTCTTTCTCTTCATTTGTCTTTGTTTATTTTTTAATTCTATTTCTTATTTCAGATTTGATTCTCCTTTATCATCCTCTTGTCATTGTTATTATCATCGTTGAAGTTCTTGTTGTTGTTGTTGATGGTTTTATCATATTGCTGTTTTCATATCATTATACTATCACTGTTATCATCATTAAGATCCTTATGTTTATTATCATTATTACTATTAGCATTATGATCATGATTATCGTTATCATTAATATCATTATTATTATTATTATTATTATTATTATTATTATTATTATTATTATTATTATTATTGTCATTATTATTGTTGTTGTTGTTATTATCATTAACATTATTATTATTATCATCCTTATTATTTTTATTATTATTATTATCATTATGATTATTATTGTTATTATTATTATTATCATTATGATTATTATTGTTATTGTTATTATTATTATTATTATTATTTTTATTATTGTTGTTGTTGTTACTATCATCATTATTATTATTATCATTATCATTATCATTACTATTATCATTATCATTATTATTATTATTATTATTATCATTTTTATTATTATTGTTGTTGTTACTATTATCATTATTATCATTATCATTATGATTATTATTATCATTATTATTATTATCATTATCAGTATTATTATCATCATTAATATTATTATTATTATTATTATTATTATTATTATTATTATTATCATTATCATTATTATTATTGTTAATAATATTGTTATTATCATTATTATCATTATTGTCATTATTAACATTATTGTTATTGTTATTATTATTGTTAACATTATTATCATTACTAGTATTGTTGTTATCATTATCGTTATTTTCTTCACTATTGTCACCATTATTATTATTGTCATCATCATTGTTATTCTTGTTATTATCATCACTATCATTATCATTGACGTCATTATTATCATTATCATCAGGATTATTATTGTTATCATTAACAATATGATTATCACTCTCATTACTATTATCATTACTATTGTTATTGATATCAGTATAATCATCATCATCCTTATTATTGTTACTATCACTATTGTTGTCATCATCAATATTGTTAGCCTTTCGTCATCATTCCTACCATTATCATTATCATTACTTTATCAGGCTCCTCCTTCTCAAAATTGCATCACTCATCGTAATATTTGGTCTTTTGCAACAATTCTGGCCTGACCTCAATTCCAATTTTTCTTATCCAAGATTGCATCACAGTGCTAGGAACTCCTGCAACAACTGGAATAACTAGCACATGTTTGACCCCTCCCCTCCCCCCTCCCCCCTCCTCCCTCCTCCCTCCCCCACTTACTCTCAGAATTTTCATGTTGGTAACTCTCTACTTTCTCAACTCTGGCATCGCAATGTCAACTAACTTCTTTTTTTTTCTCTCTTTCCTATTAACGAAAATTTTGTCCGGCCTTCTTGTTTTTATTTCCTCATCGCATTAAACTACAAAGTCCAACATAGATTTGACATCAGTTGTCAAAAAAAATACTGCGATTATTATTATCATTATCATCATTACTTTTATTGTTATTATTGTTATCATCATCATTATTTTTATTGTTATTATTATTATTATTATCATTCTTATAACTATCATCATTATGATTATCATTATTATCATTGTTCTCATTATAATCCTCATTATCATCGTTATTCTCATCATCATTATCATTATCAATATTGTTGTTGTTATCATTATCATAATAATCATCATATTTTTGACATTATCGTTATTACTATCATCATCATCAAAAATCATTGTCATTGTTGTTGCTGGTGTATTATTACCCTTTTTATTATCATCATCATTATCTTTCTTATAATCATGGTTATTACCATTATCATCATTATCGTCATCATCATCAATATCATCATCACTTAATCATAATTCCAAAAAAAACTATTACAACACACAGGTGAAAGGTAAAACTTTATGTTGCTCAAAGTCATATTGTGTCTAATTATCTCTTTAATTGTGTGTGCTTATCTGTTTAATTATGTCTAATTATCTA